>CM065438.1:43355000-43565000 GCA_033030585.1 Hippophae rhamnoides | reverse complement strand
ATCTCCAAAATTTTAAAGTTTTAATTACAATCTAAGGAGTTAGTTGCTTTGTTTGATCTAGGTACAATTGTGTTTTAATGACTTAATTATTTGATTTGCACCTAGATGTGGGTTATCTAAAACCGTCAAAGTATGCTTCTAGTTTTAAGTATAGAAAGAAATCTGAAAATCAATAGGGCATGATTGAAAAAGTATAGGTAGACAACCTTGTCTTACCTGAAGGTTTGATTGACTCAATGATGAGGGGACATTGAGTTTACTTAAAATGCAATCCCCAAGTTACGTCTTGCTAAGACGTTAAACTAAGCGCTGGATGGGAGACAACCCATCATTTTAGGTAATTTTCTTTTATTTCTTTTATTTACTTAATTATTTCATTTTAATTACATGTTAATAATTTTTAAATTGTTAAAACTAAAAATATTTGTTGAGATGTTAGAAGTTCACAGCGATTTGTCTGTATATACTTTAATGATGAATATGATGGATGCACCTGCATTTTCCATTACTACTTGCACATTCTCAGGAAATAGGTAATATTTCTTCTCTTTTCTCTTTATCTTTAATTTACAGTTGTTACATTGAGGAAAATGTTAGTTCTAGGTTGGGGGTGGTGAAAAGTTACCATGCTTAATTAAAAAAAATTTTAACAATTTAAAAATAAAAAAAATAAAAAAATAAAAAATATACTTTTTCATTTTTTGTGTGTTTGGTTTTATTTCTATTTTGTGTGATTTAGTAATTTTTGAAAAAAACAAATTTCTCACAAAAATTATCATTTCTTTAAATCAAATTTAAGAAAATAGTTAAGTCTCTTGTACTGTTAGATTAATTTTTGAAAACATATCATGAAATATTTTGTAATTATTTTTTATAATTAGTTAGTTTTTGTCATAAGTAGTATTTCATTTTTTGTGTGTTTGGTTTAATTTCTATTTTGTGTGATTTAGTAATTTTTGAAAAAAACAAATTTCTCACAAAAATTATCATTTCTTTAAATCAAATTTAAGTAAATAGTTAAGTCTCTTGTAATGTTAGATTAATTTTTGAAAACATATCATGAAATATTTTGTAATTATTTTTTATAATTAGTTAGTTTTTGTCATAACTAGTATTTCTTGATAAGATGTAGAAACTATATTAAACTCAAAATCGGTGTTTATGAATTTTTTTAGTGGAGACTACCTTTGTGAGATATAATTTGAGCCTAATTTCCTTTATTCAAAGTGAAATATATATTTTTTCTACTCCAAACACATTTCTTATTTCTTCAAATTTTTAGATGATCTCTATAGGTATTAGCATTGAATGTATGAATTTTTTCTCATCTTAATAGAGTATCGTATATTTTTTTTTATTATTTTTGCTTAGATTAAATGATTTGAGTAGAAATTGATAGTATATGCTTATATCTCATTCATGCATGACTGTTACAAAAAAAGAGACATATCTGGGGTTACCTAACCAAGATCAAACAGAAAAGCCACAAAATTAACCACTCACCAAAATCCAAAAAAAAAATGTACAATCTGTACATGGGTTGACTCTCTAAAATACATATATTGAGGAATATCTTCAGAAAAAAATAGAGAGATAAAGAATATATAGTATAATCTACATACTATAACCCACATTGCCTACAAAGTTGTGAGTAAAAGTTAATTACAAAAGAAAGATATAGGAAATAATTCCCTAAAAAGTCATTGCACTCTCTTCATTTGTAAAAGGCATATATCTTGAAATTCTTTCTTAATGATTTTGATTTATGCATGAAAATAATTTTTATATATGATATCTTTATAATTTATACATTTGATTCCTTTCATGAGATCAATGTTAAAATAACACTTTGAGCCTTTATTCTTTATACATATGCGAACATATTAGTTCATTTCTATACATCAACTCTTTCGCATATAAAATAGTATGAGTGTTTAAACCTATAGGATTAGGTGTTTGAGAGTATTGACTTGTGAGGAATAGAGTGATGTTTAATTTCGATTCATGACACTGAAATTGGGTAAAATTAAATTGATACATTTTTGATAGGAAATATAAAAATGATTTTTGACTAATTATTATAATAAAATCATGATTGTTTAAAGAGATTAAAATAACTTATGCTTGAGATTTTAATTATGATCTTAAAAGAGATTAAAAAAGTATGAGACATTTTTGTGATATGTTGTTTTCTTTTATTCTTAAATTAATATTTGATTTTGTTGTAATTTTAGTTTTTGATTTGATTGTTTTTATTTTTACATTTAGTTCAATGTTTGTGGGTATCATTATTGAAAACCCTCACGAGACTCAAACTCGTCCACTAGGGCAACCTAGGGATTTAAAGGCTTGTTGCATAGGCTAAATGCAACCGTGTCAATCCACGGAAGTGATTTAGGATAATTTAATTTTTAGTTTTTATCGCTTCTCTTGCTAAGAGACTAGATAGAACCTGGTTGGGGGTTGTGATGAGTGCTCAAAAAGCACTAAAATTACCATGATTTTATGCACATTAATTGATTAAAAATATATATATTTATATGTTTTATCATATATTTATATAAATTTGTCTTTTTCGGAATCACGGATATTTTTATTGTTTTTCAAATATTTTCGCTTAAAAACGTCACTTAAAGACTCAAAAAGGAATACTGGAAGCAATACATCACAAATATATTAATAAATAAATGCGGAAAGGTCAACAAATATGGAAAAATTGGACAAAATGGGTCGAAAAGGTCAAAAAGGAGAAAATCGCGCCCGGAGCAACCCACCCCGCGCGCGCCAGCGCCCAGCCGCGTCGAGCCGCGCGTGTTGCACGCCACACGTCCGCGCGCCGCAGTGCACTATCATTGTTCACGCGCGTGCTGCTGCTGCCTTCCGCGCGCGCCCCAACTGCCGTCCGCACGTGCCGACACCATTTCGCCCCATTTTTCACGTGCAGCCGCCCCCATGATGTCATGCTGACGTCATTAATGACCTCAGCATTTCCATTACGCATTTTTACATTTTTTAACATTTTTTTAACATTTTTTTACTCATTTTTTCTCTCCATCCTCACCTATAAATACCCCCTTCCCTTCACTTCAAAACACACCTCAAAACACACTTTTCTCTTCTTTCTTTCTCTCCATTTCTTAGTTTTTAGTTTTTTTTAGTTTTTCTTATGTTTTAGCTAGTTTCTCTTAGTTTTAGAGTTCTTCCCTTTTTGGGAAGAACTAGTTATGTTTTTGTAATTTATTAGCTTTTTGATTCAATAAATGGGAGTGCAAATTCCGTTTGGAGGTTTTCTAGCAACGGGAATGGCATCGAAGTACTGTAAGGATTTTATTTTCTTTGCAGTTATTTTTTATGCTTTATTCTTACATGTTATATTTAATTTATGCGTGATTAAATTTAGCGTCTACAAGCTGTTGTAAAAATGATATAATAATAACGTTGTTATGCTTCATGAAATATTAAATAGGTAAAAATCTCTAAAATGAATTGATTTTATTTTTATTCAAGATTTTATATTAAGAATGTTAGAGAGAAATATATTATTTTTCATTACAAACTTAAATCTAAAAATTAGATTTTAAGGTTTAGTTATCGATCGATTTAGAGTAGTGCTTTCTTTTATTTGTTGGTACAATCGTAGGTAGTTAGAGTGAAGCTCTATTTCAAAATTTTTATAAGAATTATTATCTCGAAAATGTATTGACAACATGTTTTGTTAGTAGTTTTAAAACTTGAAATTTAGTACTCGGATAACTAGATTCTTAGGTTTAATTTGGAAACCTTGTATAAAGTTTAAGCTGTCTAACCCCACCAAAGGTGGCATTTAAATGGTTCATTTTCAATCTCTTAGAAAAATGAATTAATTTAATTAACCAAATTAGTTATCAACCCCACCCATAGGTGTTAATTGATTTGTTTAGTTAACAAAGAATATCTAACCCCACCAAAGGTGGTATTCATACAAAAAAGGGAGAATCAATAAATATCAATTCATATCTTTAATAACCTAGATAATATGAGCAAGCATAATTAACTTAGTTATTATATCCATAAATACTCCACCATTATAAAAGATAAAATTTGCACAAATGTTTATTGAATCTATGTTTATTTTTATGTTATTAGATTAAAAACACAAAAACCCAAAATATCATGACACGATGTTTAGGATTTAATTTTGTTTTTAAAAGTTTGAATAATAAATTAAAAACCACATACATTCCTTCCTTAGATCGACCTTGGGAGTATACTTATCATTTTCTACAAAATGATTCGTGCACTTACGAGAGTTTTATAAATATAAAACCAAAGTATTGGCAGGATCGGCGATGCCGGTTTTCGTTCATCAAGTTTTTGGCAATCTCGATTCTGCTCATCAATAAGTCACTCGATCGATCGACATATGTCTAGATCGATTGATGTGAGTAGATTGATCGAGAATATATCTATCTTGGTTAAAAAGTCTTTGGATTAATTTTCAATTGACTAGTTTGATTGAGGTATTAATATTTGATCACTCGAGCGCTAGATGGATCAAAAATTGTGTAGATTGATCTACCTATTTCATACTTTATTTTTTATTACCCTAAATCGATCAAGGATTGGTTTGATTGATCAAAATTTTTGGTCATCAAGTAGCCATGTTTTAAACTTTATCCTAATTTTTATTCGAGTCAAATGTTTCAATTACTATTTTATCATTATTATCTACAACTCTATGAATTTCTTAATGGATAGATTTGTAATTGGACTTTAACCTAGCATTAGGGTTTCAATATTTCCTAAATAAAGAACACAATGCTGTACATTTTATTCGACTACAATTGAATCAACTTTTTTATTCTAAGCTTTCTCTCTAAATCTATTTTGCAAAAACTATTATGGTAGGCATTTTTCATTAATAAATTTATCAAACATTTTTTGTTTGTATTTGATTGATTAACAAGCATTTAATATTTGAGTTATTGAGCTTAAACATCTGTTCTAGTATTATTAGTAATTTTGATTTATCTAATATTCTATTAAATCATCTAGTTAAGGTTTTTCATTATTCAATCCACTCCAGGAAACACATTACAATTATGTTTTTGTGTTAACTCTTCAGTTGTTAGCTAATCAAGTTTGATAATTCATGTGACTCAAGTTTATCTGAACGTTAGTATGGATCTAAACACCTTACTTGTAGAGACTAAAAAAGAAAGTGAAGGCTTGTAAGTAGGTTACTTGGTGGCATTATCTTGGTGGATAGTTTAAGTGCTAACCTTATATTCAAACATAATTTTCATAGTGGATAATTAGTTAGTCCCATAGACTAGTGATTTTTCACTTAGGTCATTATCGTGGTCTACGTTGTTTTCATCTAAAAAATCTCGTGTATTATTTTATTTTTTCATACTAGTTTATTTTCACGTAATTGTATCTCTAGCTGTCTACGAAAATTTTAATTTGTTATATTTCTTCTAATAATTTATTCATCTTTTTAGTTAATTAGATCCATAAAGAAATAAAATTTTAAATTTAATTGGTTAGGCTACATTTAAAATACTTAAATTTTCATAAATTAACACATAAATATCCAAACAAATTTTTTAATAAAAAGGTATACCGAACTCATTAATTTTGACACATAAGCTCCAAATTTACAAGTTTTGATACCAATATGTGTTAAAAATTTCTTAATATGTAGGTACTTAAACTTGTCAATATTAGGAACTTATGAGGTAAAATTTATAATTTTTAATATCTTTTATTAGAAAAAAATTTGGGTAATTTTTTTTGTAAAGAAATAACAACATTAATTGATTGTAGGATAAATTTTTAATAACACACGCAGTTCTTCTAATCAATAATTGATGATAGAGTAATTATTGCTACTCATGTAAGTAAAATTTATATTTAAATTACATGTTTCATTACTTTAATATGTTATTATAAGAAATATTAAGTGTATATAAATTTTTACATATTTTTGTATTTATGTCACTTATATTATATAACGTGTTACAATTGTATAAAAAAATAAATTATTTTTTTAATTTTAAAAATAATTTTTATACATATGATAATATAAAAACTATTGGTGTAAAATTATATGATATTAAAATTAGTATTTATTATAAATAACTATACTTTGCCACGGAAACTTTCCAAGGGAATCTTTTACACTTAACGGAATGTTATATATTGTTAAAAGTAAATCCATGCATGATCATAATCCAAAAGCAACTAATATATTCTTCCAAATTGATACTTCGGTAAACAATTATAACCAATTTCTTTTTGACGTTTTACACTTTTATTGTATATTACAACTTGTTTGAAATAAATTTTTTAAAAGTTTAAATTGTTAAGAGAAATTTCACTATAATTTTTATACATTTATTATTCTTTATAAGTTTTGACCTTTTCATGTTAAATATTTGTAATTTTATGATTAGAATTATTGGTATTATATACAAAACCGTGAGTTTTGATATCATATTAGAAGTAGTTGAAAAATCAAATCTCTCCATACTTAAGCTTTAAATAATTGAATTAATCTTAAAATATTATCTTATTAATATATATAGACATGTTATATATATTATAAATTCATTTATGTAAAATATATACATATTATTTTGAGGCTTGAAATTGTTATTTTTGTAGTCTCAAATAGTATTTTAAAATTTTTATTTTCTTAGTTTGACCCTTCTAAAAGAAGAAAATTTCTTAGCTATATCCCTTATTGCACATACAGAAAACACCTAAGTCCCAAATCCAAAAAGAATAATGTAAAGCAAAAATAGTGTTAATACAAAACAGTAACGTTGAATTGCGCTTTAAAGGAACTAAAAGTTGATCAGATGAGGTCAAGGGGGCTAGAGAAGATACCACATGCTGCAGATGTTGAAGCAAGTTTATAAAAATAGTGTAGGAACAATATTACCGATAACTTGAAAGTAACTGCTTGGGTTGAGTCGCAGACTAGGTCGCTCTCTTTAAGACGTTTCGCGGCTCTGCCCAATTTGTGCAAGCAAACACAGCCTCGTCGTCCCCAGGATAAAACAGCCCATAATATTAATCTCTGTCACTGATGAAGATTGAAGAATATATATATATATATATATAACAACCATTTTGTAAGTGGAAATTTTTTCCTTATTTTACCAAAAAAGAAAATACCACCTCACACACGGACACGGACACGGACACGGATTCGGACTCGCCTAGGTCCTCTCCCCTTCCACAAAAGTGGGTGTCCCTTGGAGCCGAATCCCAATAGCCAACTGTTCCCTATTTAAACCTCTTTAAAATAATGTAAAAAAGCAATGTGGGACAAGGCACATTTCTCAACAAAATTTTTTAATTAAATTTCATCTTTTCCAACAGCAGATAATGAACAGGAGATTATGGACTGTAATGAAGTTGCCAAACGCTATGGTGGGATTCTGATTACAGAGTTTAATATGAAGAAAAAGCCTCTGATCATGGTCTTTAAACAATCGATCGCATATAGCATCATGAATTTTTTATTTTAATATATTAATGAATGTACGTTATATAGTAACAATGTCATTATAGCTAGCAGGCTTATGTTAGGGGAAATATAGTTAATAAAAGATGCACAATATGTACTTAAATATGAAGAAAAAGCCTCCGATCATGGTCTTCTCACTTTATAAAGAGAGAAAATAAATTACAGATTTTAGCTAATTAATGTTTCTCTCTTCATTCCTATATATTTTCTTAATTGTTTTTTATATTCAAAACATGTATTTTTTATTAAAAAATTTATTCATTAATCAATTATAAAAGGTATTACCCACAAATTTAATAAACCATCGTGGATATGCATTACTCCATGAAAAACATGGGTCATAAAAATCTCATTATCTTTAGAACCTCTATTAACACTATATTGTCCTAATAGAAGTTACGAAGATAGTGAAACTAGTATTAATTAGATTACAAAGATGGTAAGTTTAGCATTAATGGAGGTTAGAGTCAAACGATGCAATAATAAATGTTTGATAGATCGAGAAAGGACTCGATCGATTGAGGATCGATCAAGGGCACCATGTTGATGAATGGAAAAATTTTTTAGGTCGATCAAAATAGGGTATCGATTGATCGATAAGTGTCTCGATCAATCAAGCTTCGTTTGAGCATTGCTGGAGTGCTCTCGGGTTGGAGCAATTTCATATTTAGATCGAACAAGAAAGGGTATTGATCGATCAAGTTGAGTAGAATTTGACACATTAGCCATAATTTTACATCCAAATATCAATCTCAACCATTGGATCAAAACTAATGTGCTCTTTTGTATAGATTTTTAAACATCAATTCTTTTATATTTATGTATATTTTTTATTATAATGAGCCAAAATTATTTATTTTATACTTATTAGAAAAATGTTAATTTTTTAAATCTTTTAAGTTTTTTTAGAATTATCATCAACTTTTTATTAATTTTATTTGACAGATAGATATGGTCTAAAATATTTGTGGATGTACTTAGCAAACAAATTCAACTCGCGTCACATGTTAGATAAATGAATTAACACTCTCTCTTACCTATTTAAAAGCGTGCCATGTGTCATATTTTTATTTGAGCTTTATCTCCTTTGTATAGATTGAATATCGTGCATGCATGATTTTCAGTGCACTAATAGTACTCCCTTTAAAAAACATTCTCATATAATACTTAAACAACACCTCATAAAATACAATCAATGTCAAATTTATATGAAAATTAAAATAAAAAATTAGAAAAAATACAGATTTAATAATATTGCAAGTACTTTCATGAGAGATTCAAGAACAAGTGAAGATTGATATTTTTGGTTCATTTGGCTCCAATAATACATCCAATTTAAATTCTTTTATCTACCCTTTCTTTTATTTGTTATGCAATATTTAGTTATTGTTGTTGATTTTATAAATTCTATGTCTTGCAAAATATTCAATGTGATCATGGGCAATTCTAAGTCCTAGATTATGGTTTAAATAGATTTAATATCATGATGAATTTTAATTTCAATTCTTGATTCTAGATGTGTATAATTCTATGATTAGATGACAAAATTAGGCATGTTGTAGATTAGGTGGCCGACTAGATTATTACATGTATATGTTTTTACCTAGTCTAAGATGTTAATATGTAATTGTTAATACTCTTATTCAAAGTAGTACCTTCGGGATGTGCATAACAAGTAGGGTTGATAACTTTGCTAAATGTTAAATGATTATTCTAATCTTACCTAGTTTAGTTATCTCCTTTTTAGATCCTAATACAAAGAATGAATTAAATTTAGTAATTGTTATTATAAGTTGTTCAAGATTTAGGTTGATTTATGATGGTATTCTAAATCAAATACAAAGTAAGAAAATGTGGGAAGTCTTAAGTGGAATTATATTTCTAAAGCTAAAGTTAAGGATTCAAGAATAGTTTTAGATTATTATAGTAATTGAGGAATCAAGAAACTAAATATTAATTCATGACATGACTAGTTGAATTGTATGTTAGTGGTGAGGATAGTTCCATGATCACATATCTCTCGCATTCTAATCCAATTTACATTTATTTACTTTATGTTATTTTCCTTAAAAACATTTCTGAACCACCATTTTCTAACTTTAATTAACTCATTAATAAATTAATAAATAGTAGTAGAAATTGTCAACAATTCTTGCGGGTCTGACAATATTTTTTCTTAAATAATTTATCACTTATATAATTAACTTTGTATACTTGTATGTTTTCAAATGCATTAAAATTTAAGACAAATTCTGAACCAATTAGGATGATTTTCAACCAACTATTGAGAACCTATAACTAAAAAAAATAAAAAATTAACAAGAACATAAGAGAATTCTAAGGGAATAATAGAAATCAAGGAGGGCAAAGTTAAAGGAGCTAAATTCTTCATAAAATTTTGATTTTATTAATTTCATCATCTTTATAATGCATATGCACGTATATATTTTAATAATGGATTTTAGATCTATGAGCATCTAGGTTCTTAGTTCAGAATTTCGATGAACCTAGCCAGGAATCATGTGATTTATTTTATTTCGTTGAATAAATTTCTCTACTATTAGTTGATTTTGACATTAATGATTTGATAGTTTAACTATCAAGCTATATGAATTAAGATTCATATTTTAGCTTGATAAAATAAGTATTTGAATTAGTCATGAAATTATTATCGCCTAAATTGAAATAATGCGATAGCATAATTGATGACTGTGTGACATGTTACATGTAAGCATAATTACTGTGTTACACATATTCAAAAGAATGCTTGACAAAGATTCAAAGACTTATAAGATCATGTAGTCAATCAATTAATTAGAGAAATCGTTCAATAAATTTTTGTTTAAAAGGGGAGTGGTTAGAGGATTCATTGATCTGAAGTTCTCGAACATTGTTTACTTGATTATTGTTTGTTTCTATGCTTCCATTTAGGTTAATTCCTAGTATATATATTTCTCCCTTATTGCTCACCTAGATAGTATTGTGATTGTTACGTATTGGTACTTAATTATAAAATATAAGACTCTTTGTGGGACAATTTTCGTACTTTGTCAAATTTTATTACTTATACAACCCGTATACTTACAAAATTGCTACCAATAATGCATGGTGATAATACATGAGTGTCATAAATGTGAAGTTTATATAGAGTGTAAAATGATAATTTTACTAGCCAAATATTTATTTTATTTATTTAATTAATTAATATATTTAGTTAGAATAAATAATTATCTGATTAATTAATAAAAAATTTAAAATGTATTAAAAATAAAATGTAGGTATGTATGTGCTTGTTGGACAATCAATAAATTTTGGTAATTTCCTTAATTAGAAATGATTTATGGAATAAATATACATATATAATCCAATAAAAATTGGATTAAATTAGAAACTTCTACGAGTAATAGAGATACCTATGTGGCATGAATAGAAAAGTGGATATATGTGAATATGATTTCTAGTAGCACACAATATTTTGTACATGACTCCTTAAGATAAATGGAATTAAAAGTTATATTCATATTTAGCAATACTGATTGCTAAAATTATCCCAACCCCTATAAATATATTATATGTAGCATAAAATAAGAGAGGAATGAGAGAAGTAATTTTCTCCAATATATTTGATAGTAAATTTGTGTGATCAAAATATTATAATTAAATACCATATTGGTGCAACAATGGACTTTGGTGAAAGATAAATTTTTCTTGGTCATGTTGATTAACATACAACCATACTGTCTATTTATATCACATTATGGATAGCAAAAGGTATCATAAATCCAACTAAAAATCCAAACATAAAAATTAAATATATAATATTTAATTTAAACTTTTAAAAATTCTAACTTACTACTAGTAGTATCGAAATATACATAAATATCAAAATAAAATTTATTCATTATTCTCGTCATTTAGAATGGTGATGAATGATCTCGAATTTTCAATCTTTGTCT
The DNA here is from genome assembly GCA_033030585.1 of Hippophae rhamnoides. Lineage (NCBI taxonomy): Eukaryota > Viridiplantae > Streptophyta > Magnoliopsida > Rosales > Elaeagnaceae > Hippophae > Hippophae rhamnoides. The sequence continues at coordinate 43,553,525 of CM065438.1, read as the reverse complement.
TTGTCTTTACCACTATATCTAAAACTTGTCTAGAAATTATACTTAATTCAATATCCTATATATCGTTATGAAATGGATGACCTAATTATGATGTACAAATAGTATATTTTGAGCTAATATTTTCCTTCAATGAGAGTCATTGATCAAAGACTCAAGGTGAAAATGAAACAATGTCTCACTTTCTAAAAAGACTCAATTGATTGAGAACCTTTGGTCGATCAGTCAAGTGATTAAAATTTCACTCGAGAGTCATTGATCAAAGCTCGATCGATCGAGGGGTAGCAACCCAGATGACTTATTCAATGATTGGGTGGTAGTGCTAAGTTGAGAAACCCCATAACCTCAACCTTGTTTTACTATTGTAGTTTTATGAATATGTTATATGATTATGTCAATTTATATGATCTTTGAATTTTATGTTATATGATATATGTTTATGCATAAGTGCTCATTATGAAATATCCATACCATGCACGAGCATTGAAATGTTAAACACATCTTAAGAATAAAAAATGTGAGACATGAATTATAGTTAAGAGAAATCCCCACGAATGTATGAAATAAAAATGTTAACAGTTTATGGATACTTATGTCTTAAGGGCTGAATGGGTAAGGAACACGGGGGACCAATAGACCCATCATAATAAATGAATGATCATACGCAAGGAGGTTTTGCATGTGGCCACATGAGATGATAGACCCTTCTATAGTAGGCATACAATATTTTTTCAAAATAAAACGGGATGGAAATTATTTTTTCAGAAAATGAATTTGGCTGGACTCTAATACAAAATTATTATGGATTGGAAATGAGTATAGAAATGGGGGAAGAGAGAGCATGAATTAGAATTGGATGGTGATCCCAACACAAATTGTGTGAAATGAATACGCAAGTGTACGTATCGCAACAAGTAATATAATGATAAGAAAAAATCGTTCCCACGAAGATTATTTTATTAGAAACTAATTTTTAAAACTAAAAAAATTAAAATCAATTTTTTGTGTATTTTTATATTTTAAGGAAGCAAAATTAAAATAACTAAAAGTAAATACCAATAATTAATTAAATAAATTTTGGTAAATAAAAAGATATATGAGAAAATATGTAGGAATACTTAATCTCCTAGTTTTCTAAACATACAAATCGTTAAACTACCCAATATAATTATCAATTAATTAAATGATCAATTGAATCTAATCTAACATATATTTCTCTCTCAAGTACATTACACACCATACATACCATATAGTAATTAATTTAATCACACTCTCATGCCAATTAAATTACATATTACTCATTAAGTTCATCAATTATAGATCACATAAATAAGAAATCATACATCTCTACCTAGAAACTATGTATGTTATTTAATCAAGACAAATAATTAAATAATTCTCTTAAATATATTTAATTACTTCTATAAATAATTTTTTGGCCAAAAAACTAATAGCATACAAATCACATTAAATAATATAATTAAATTAAAATTATAATTCGGGTAAAATATTAAATTATCACATGGTAAAAATTGGGTTCATAAGATCCCTAGAATAATAAATTAACTAAACATAATTGTGTTCATAAAGCTCATATTTTTCATAAAGAAAGACATAAAAATTGATAAAGAAAAGAGTAGAAGAAGAAATACAATCAATCTCTTGAATTGTAGTGTTAATCTCCTCTTGAATCTCCACCAAAATTGTGTCTTCTCTTGAATTTTTCTATATTTTTATCTTTTTTTAGCTCCAAAAATTGACCAAAATTATGCTAATGATGACCCTTTCGGGTTTATGGAGTGACAATGCCAGATCAGCTTCAGATCAAGGGCTATGATCAAAACAAGAAAAATTGACAATACCAACCAATCATAGCACGACATGTCGCATCATAAATTCACTAGGAAAATCAGAGCGCGATGTGTGGCAGGGGAGACTGGTCAGAGTCAACGCTTGCTAACTCAGCACCGCATGGTGCAACGTGATTTTTAGAAACTGATGGTATGGTTCACAGGTGGAACACGTCAAGTAATCGGGTGGCAAAACATGGCAGATCGGGTTGACAATCACCAAACTCTGATTGAATGTCGTGTTGAAACGTGGTGAGTGGTTCGTCCTCCTCACATGCGGCATAACATGATTTGTTTTCCTTGCTGTGTGGTGTCTACGTGCCTTGCTCAGTTAGCTCTTGATGTCCCTACATCACAAATTGATAAAAAAATATATAAAAATTTCAGAAAATCCCAAAAAATTCCAAAAATTATATTTTCACCTCTTTTTCACTAAAAAGTTTATATTTTAATATTATTTTTCTATAAAATACTATTTATTGAATAAAACAAGTAAATGTTAAGTAAAAAAGTATGCTAATTACTCTATTTTCATAGAGTCATCAAGTGGTTGAAGAAATAGGGATTTAGGATAGAAGAATTGAGAAACTTGGGAAAATAGAGATGTCAAGTCTATGAGTGTTGGTTACCTTTTGTGGACAAAATGTTTGCCCAAAACTTGTTTTTAGGCTCACTATTAAATCTATCAGGCAAAGTCAAGGTATTACTTTAAGTATATTTTTTATAGCCAATACACATTGTGTTGCACTTATGCATTCGCTAGCAGATGTTGACAACACTTAGAATTATATTTTATACTAAGGTTTGCATTATTGATTGATAGATTAAGGGTATTGATTGATCAAGGTTTTTGATTGATTGAGCTTCGATCAACTCTTGTCAAGTCCCTCTTGGATTGTTTCTAGATTTACTCGATTGATTAACTTCAATAAAGTACTCCCAAGTCAAAATACTTAATACATCTCAACCGATCGAGTGAGCACTTAGCGGGATTTAAAAATCTATTTTAGCTTGACCCCAACCTATTTTAATTAAGTGCTTTAAAACCACATATGGGTATTTTAAACCTTTCCTATGAGATATAGGTTTATGCTCTCAAAACTCTTTATATATTCAAACCTTTGGACACTTCTAATACACACAGAATATAAATTTTGAGTGTAATTTCTTTCATCTTTGTACTTCATCACTTTTAAAATACTCTTGTCAGATTCAGATCCAAGTGCTCTTAATTCCTAGTATTGATACACAAATCACTATCTAAATTACTGCTTTATTATCGAATCTAAAAATCTTAGTTCAATGTTTATTAATTTATGTTTTGAACTAGAATTAAGATTTGTTGCTTATTGAAATCTACATAGAACACACACAAACACTTGTTTTTTTTGTGTTAATCTTGTTTTTAGGTTGATATGTGAACTTATTTGATTTGTGAGGAGTTAGTTAGAACATTGGTCAAAATCCACTCAAGCTAATCTTGAAGGCTATGAAAATAGAGGATAAGCTCATAAGTAAAGTACATTGAGATATTATTCTAAAAAGGAAAGTATAAGATCAATTTTATACTTGAACATTAAATTTTCATAGCGGATAGATAAGGTGGTCCGATGGACCAATGCTTTTCATCTTTAGGTCATTATTAGGGTATAGATTGTTTTCATCTAAAAATCTCATGTGTTATTTTTAATTTTCGTATTTTATTATTACATATAGTAACATATCTCACCATTATGATTAGGTTCCAAATTTATAATTTCATAAAATTAAAAATAACATATTTTCCACTTTAGGTATATTTGGTTCGTTTTAGAAATTTTAAGAGGTAATTGAGGGATAGATTAATTTTTTAAGTCACATTCTTGTCGGATTTCAACAAACAACTATACGTTCTATTTATATCACTTTTTGGATAGCAAAAAATATCATAAATCCAACTCAAAATACAAACATAAAAATTTAATATTTAATATTTAATTTAAATTTTTTAAAATTCTAACTTATTCCTAGCAGTATCAAAATATTCATAAATATCAAAATAAAATTTATTCATTATTCTCACCATTTAGAATGGTCGTGAGCGATCTCGAAGTTTCAATCTTTCTTCATCTTTAACCTCTCCATCTAAAACTTGTGTAGAACTTTTGCCCGAGTCAATCTCGTATGTGTCATCATGAAGTGGATGACCCAATTACGATGTACAAATAATGTATTTTGAGCTAATCTTTTCCCTCCAACAAATGGCTATGATTTCAAATTAAAGGTGAAAATGAAACAATGTCACTTTCTAAAAAGGCTCAATCGATCGAGAGGTAGGAACCCAAATGACTCATTCAATGATTGGGTGGTAGTGCTACGTTGAGAAACCCCAATTTTTATTTTAAGGGTCCTTGATCGAAGTCTATCAATGCTCATGCATGGTATGGATAGCTCATAAGGAGCATGTATGCATAAACCTCAACCTTTTTTTATTATTGTAGTTTTATGAATATGTTATATGATTATGGGAATTTATATGATGTTTGAATTTTATGTTATATGATATATGTTTATGCATACATGATCACTATGAAATATCCATACCATGCACGAGCATTGAAATGTTAAACACATCTTAAGAATACAAAATACGAGACATGCATTATAGCAAAGAGAAGTTACCACTAATGTATGAAATAAAAATGTTAAAAGTTTATGGATGCTTTTGTCTTGAGGGCTAAATGAGTAAGGATCACGATGGATCAATAGACCCACCATAATAAATGAATGATCATATGCAAAGAGGTTTTCCATGTGGCCACATTAGACGATAGACCCTTTTTTGATTCCCTATGTATATGGTGGCTTGATTGGTCCACACGCACGTTATGTTCTAAGTACAATATTACCACAAATCCTATAATTGAAACAGGTTTCAAGAATCATGTCCTATTGGTTACCGATAGCATAAGTATTACAGAAAGGTCCCATCATGGAAAGAATTGAAATTGAAAGCTAATAACTAAATCAACAAACTATTAAATACCCCACAAAATGATATAGAATAAATAACAACATGATTACCATGTACATTCATAATAATAAATATTACATACAAATTTATTTATAGAGCATTTGTTCACTCTTATGAACTTAAATATTTTTCAGGTGATGAATAAAGGTTTGGGCGGTATAGAGCGGATGATTGGTGGTGTGACAATTGAGTGGTTTCTCAAACCAAGTGACCTTCAAAAGTTTATTTATTTTATGACCTTGAAATTTTGCTGTTCTAGTTTATTGTGAACAAAACTATATATGATAAAATGGTATAATTTTTCCTTTAATGAGTTTTAAATAAAAGAAGAATTATTTTACTACATAATTATTCATTCTAGAAAATAGTAAAAAATGTAACAGTTCCTATTTTTTCCTCAAGACAAGCTTGGGATGTTATAACCTACCAAACCAAAGGATTTGGTTTGGATTGGTATTATAGTCCACTATTATGATCTATTCTAAGTTTCTAAGAACTCGCTAGATTGACTTGATTATGATTGAACACTAAAACATTTCATATTATGCATGCCTATATCTCTAGTAGTGAGTATGTGACTCTTCTTTCTCACAAATAAACTAGGTTTGAGTCTCTCATATCTTTTTTACATATCGTTTAGTCATCTCACAAGTGCTTAGTAAAATAAAAATATAAAAACTAGTTGATATATTTTAAAAGTTGTAGTTACAAAATAACATCATTTATGTTCAATTGATATATTTTTGGCTACTAAAACAAATTCAACGAATTTTGTTTATATTAAATATAATCTATTTAAATGTTATTCAAATTGAAATAGGATTATTTAAATATGTTAAATGTTTTTGTTCAATTAGATCATGTTTAACGTTATTTGATTCTTATTTTTGATGTAATAAATTTTAGATGTTATATTATAAAATTTTCCAAAATCTTTTTTCCCTTATATTATTGACCAAACAAATTATATGGACGAAAGTGAGAATATTTGCAACAATTTTCAAATCAAGAAGAAAAAGAAAAAGAAATTTCCATTATTAAGGAAGCTGCTGAATAAATATGATCTAATATCTATTACGTTGGCGAGCTGACGTCTCAACCAAACAAGATATAAAGGGGTTCAAGTAGTTATTGCGCTTATATTCACTTTCATCGAACCTTATCTACTTAATTAATTATGCTTTTTAATGAGCCTTATCTTATACATGTATGGTCACTTCAGCAATGCAAAAAATAAAAGAATCACCAAAAAGCAAAAAGAAGATTAATTGCATATATAAAGGGGTCTTCAACACTACATAAACCAAGACCAAAACCAAAACCAAAACCAAAGTCACCCAAGAACATATTTGTATATTTGACATAAATTGATCTATCATGAAAGGCTCAGAAGATTGCTCCGGAGTAGAGAAACTTGTGAAGAACATGAAGGAAAAATTTGGTGCTGTGAGAATAGTAGAGAACAATATGGAATTAGTTCCTTTTAATAATTACAAGGCAAATCATCATGAAATAGAGAAAAAATCTAGGTGGCCCAAGAAAAAAGGAGCTGTTATTGCTCCTCATCAATACCCAAAGAAGGACATCATGGATTGTGATGAAGTGGCCAAACGCTATGGTGGAGTTGTGATTAAAGAGTTTAATTAAGTAATAGTACTTAGTGTGTGCTTTATTTAATCTTAAGGTGTGCGAGCTTACACAGTGGGCAATCATGAATACAAATGAAATGTTAGAATGTTTAAATGAATTGTTGATCCAATAAATTTTTACGATGATTGGTGAACACAATATAGTAATAAATGGATTTTGAAACGATTTTAAATATGAAAAATATTCAGCAGTCTTTAAATAGATGATTTGGAGACAATTTCAATAGCTGTCCCTAAAATGTTTATTGGACTCTTTTGGCACAATTAAGAACAATTTTAGACATTTTTCACACTTAATATTCAACTCTCTCCATTTTCTCTCACATTTTCCCTAACCATTATGTTGTACACTCAGCGTTGTTCACACTTCCTCCAGCCATCCCAACATGTGCGAGCAAGAGTTTGGGTGGTTTCTCTACCAGCTGTGCACGAAACCACCAACGAAACCCCCAACCATTGATCGCCACACGTGAAGTATGTGTAATAAATATCGCAACAAATAATATAATAATAAGAAAAGATTATTTCCATTGAGATTATTTTATTAGAAACTAATTTTTAAAACTAAAAAAATTAAAAATCAATTTTTTTGTTTTTTTATATTTTAAGAAAACAAAATTAAAATAACTAAAAGTAAATAACAATAATTAATTAAATAAAATTTTGTAACTAAAAATATATATGAGAAAATATCTAGAAATATTTAATCTCCCGATTTTTATAAACATGTAAATTGCTAAAATCATCCCAAAATAATTATCAATTAATTACACGATCAATTGAATCTAACATAGTATGTATTCTTTTCTCAAGTAAACTACACACTTTATAGTAATTAATTTAATCACACTCTCATGCCAATTAAATTACATACTACTCATTAAGTTCATCAATTATGGATCACATACATAAGAATCATACATCTCTACCTAAAAACTATGCATGTTATTTAATTAAGACAAACAATTAAATAGTTCTCTCAAATCTATTTAATTATCACTATAGATAAATTATTGGCTAAACAATTAATAACATACAAATCAGATTAAATAATATAATTAAATTATAATTGGGGTAAAATATTAAACCATCACATGGTTTAAATTGGGTTCATAAGATCCCTAGATTAATAAATTAACTAGACATAATTGTGTTCATAAGGCTCATATTTTTGATAAAAAAAGACATAAAAATTGATAAAGAAAAGAGTAGAATAAGAAATACAATCATTCTCTTGAATTGTAGTATTAATCTTTTCTTAAATGTCCACCAAAATTGTGTCATCTCTTGAATTTGTCTCTTTTTTTAGCTCCAAAAATTGACCAAAATTATGCTAGATCACTTAGGGTTTATGGGGAGAATAGGGGCTTAAATATTGCTCAGGTGAGATATGGACCTCTAGATCAGCTTCAGATGAAAGGATATGACCAAAACAAGCAAAAATGATAGTGCCAATCAATCATAGCACGACACGTGGCATTAGGAATTTATGGGACGAATCAGGGAGCGACATGTGGTAGGGGAGACCGATCAGAGTCAATGCTCGCTGAGTCAGGGACACGTGGCATGACATGATTCACGAAAACGAATGGTGTGGTTCACGGGTGGAACGTATGGAGCAATGGCGTAATGACATGTGGCATGGCACGTTGACCAATCTCCAAACTCAGATTGAACGCCGTTCTGACACATGACACACATTTCATCCTCCTCTCACTCTCTGTGCTTGTATGTCGTTTGTGTGGCTTACATAATCAGCTCTCCTGCTTGGTCCTGCGTTAAAAACTCATAAAAATTCTTGAAAAATCCCAAAAAATTCTAAAAATTATATTTTCACCCATTTTCACTAAAAAGTTTATATTTTAATATTTTTACCCAAAAAATACTATTTATTAAATAAAACAAGTAAATATTAAGTAAAAAAGTGCGCTAATGACTCTAATTTCATAGAGTCATCAACCACCAACAATGCCTCTAGTCTCTAGCCTCTAGCTTGCGTCTCCAAGCTTGCATTCCAACTATATGCTAGGTTTTTTTTTCAAAGTTGCTATTTTTTTCCTCTTTTTTTTAATGTGCTAAACATTTTTTCAATTATATATTTGTTTCATTATTCTTAAAATGTATTATTTTTATATGTTTTTGTATTAATCTGTATATGTAAATGTATATATAAATAGATTTTCACAATATTAATTGGGTAAATATATATTTATATGTAAATGTATGAACTCAAATTTTTCTTAAGATAGTTTTTTAAATAAAACAAGTAATTAATAAATGAAAATTTTTAAGGATAAAATATAAAAATATATTTTGATTTTGTTTTATTGTTCCATTATTTTAGCATAATTATTAAAATTAAAATGTGAAGTTATATATATATATATATATATATATATGTTGTGATTGATTCAAAATAATATTGGATTTGTTAGTCAAAATAAGAGGTGTTTAATTTAGAAAATAATTCATGAAAGGTGGCTTCCCATATTGTCAAAGATGGAGATTCCTAACCTTGTTTGAATGAAGAATGAGAAAATTAGGTAGCCTAATTTTGGGTGTGAGAAAATTACTGAGAGTGCGGTCATAACAATTTTTCACATAGTGAATTTTTTCTCTGGTTGTCTTTTGACAACAAAAGTGTTTTTTTCTCCAATTTGGAGTTTCCACTATAATTCTTATGTCATGTATTTTATATTTCTCTATTCTTTGATATTCTACTAAGGAATATCTTGGGAGGGGGATTTGTGATTATACCATTTGATCCAAATTTCCTAAGAACTAGTATCAAAACTAATTTCAAATAAAGAAGCATAAATGTCAGGAGTCAAGATTGACATTGAGAAATTTGAAAGGAGAACCAATATTGGCTTGTGGCAAGTACAAATCCAAGATTTATTGATCCAATATGGGTTACATAAGGCGTTAAAGGGGAAACCGGCCTCTATTACCGATAATGAGTCTAGTAAAGTCAACATAAGTGATGGAGATTGGGAAAATCTTGATCTAAGAGCCAATTAGCATAAAATATCTATGGCCAAAGAACTCTAGGAAAATCTTGAAGAATTATATCAAGCAAAAGGTGTCTCAAATTGGGTGTATCTGAAGGAGTAGTTTCATACTTTGCATATGAATGAAGGAACTATTATGACTGACCATCTTAGTGTTCTCAATGGTATTGTCTCTGAACTGAAAACCATTGGAGTTAAAATTGATAATGAATATATAGCTTTAAGGTTCATCTGGTCTCTTCCATCTTCTTATGAACACATGAAACCTATCTTGATTCATGGAAAGGAGAAAATAATTTTTTTCAAAATTTAGCAGAAAGCTATTTTAAAAAGAATATAAGGTTGAGTGATGGAAATTATGTTTATCCTGAAAACTCAACATTGGTACTTGACAACCAGAAGAAAAAGAATTTCATGAAAAATAAGATAGTGTTCTAGGGGTGTGGACAATCTAGGCACCTCAAAAGAAATTGTCCGAAGGGTGGAACTGATTTGACAAGAAGCTCGAATACCGATGGTGACGCTAACAATATGTCTGGTTTCGAAGACTATGGTGATGCTCTTTGAAAATAGCATGTACATCCTCATGGCATGCCTCTAGTTTCCAAATATTGCCACGAAAAAGGGTGTATTACTACTAGTGAGTCCACAAGTTTTCTCACGGGCATTGGCTTGGTATAGATGCAAGGTGTGTGATGGAAATGATGTTGATGGCTAAGGAACTCTCGAGAAAACCAAGTGTGAGAATTGCACCATAAATTTTAGTAAGTTTTTCGACATGAGCTTATGTGAAATTCTTAGAATTGGTGATTAATTCTAAGTGGGTGTAGACAATGTTGTAGCTAAAAATATATTTATTTTTAATCAAGGTGGAGATTGTTGTGATTGATTACAAATAATATTGGGTTTGTTAGTCAAAATATGAGGTGCCTAATTTAGAAGAAAATTCATGTAAGGTGGTTTCCCATATTGTCAAAGATGGAAGTGCCTAACCTTGTTTGAATGAATAATGGAAAAATTAGGTAGCCTAATTTTGGTGAATGAAGAAATGTTGGGCATATGAAATGGTAACTTGAAGGCTATAAATATGGCTTCATTTCTTCATTGTTAATCATCTCAAAAATAGAGAAAAACTTGTATGAGAAGTCTTTGAGTGAGAAAATTCTCTTGGGCTTGTAAGTGTTCTTGTTTTTGGATGTGTGAGAAAATTACTGATAGTGTGATTGTAACAATTTTTCACATAGTGAACTTTTTCTCTGTTTGTCTTTTGACAATGAAAGTACTTTTTTCTCCAATTTGGAGTTTCCACTATAATTCTTGTGTTGTGTATTTTATATTTCTCTATTCTTTGATATTCTGCTGAGGAGGATCTTGGGGGAGAGACTTTATGATTATATCATTTGATCTAAATTTTCTAACAATATATACATATATTGAACTTGTTTTCATTTGATAATGTTAAGTTTTATGTTTTTTCATCTGAAAAGTTTATGTTATTTGAAATACTAAATGAGTATTTTATGGGTGTTTTATTATCATATAAAGATATATTTTACATTTGACGTATGCGCTTTATAGATTATGATTAAACACACTAAAATGACATAACAAAATACAATAATCTAAAAGTTTAAAATAGAGTAATTAAATCATTCAAGTATGGATATATAGGGAGGTCATTTATATAATTTAACAAGTGTGGCATTCATTTTCCAATTTAGGTATTTTTTTTAATTGATATTTAAGAACAAGACACTACAAGAAAATAGGTTATTTATGAAAAAATATTTTGTAGTTGATATTTTTTTCTCAAATATTAATTAGGGACAAAATATTTTGTCCATTGCTTTGTTCCAAAGTGAAGGTGGTAGAAAGCCAAGTGGAACAAAATTTGTTTTTTTCTTAAAAAAGTAACATCTTCTAGGATAGAGATATGGGGAATTTTCAACCATAAATTATCTCTCCTTAAAAATTAAATATTTTATCCGAAAGTCATTGTCCCTTAATGCTAGGACTTAGAATGAATTTTTTTGTCTCAAAACTATTAAATTAGTCCTTAATTAACATATAATAGGATAAATTGTTTTGTTAAAATTAAATATTATAATAGGTTTGTCCCCAAAAATACATTTTGGGATGAAACGACAGCAAACAATTTTGTCCTCAAAAATATTTTTGGGACAACTTTGGAACAAAATAGTTAGTGTTAACAAATATATTCAAGGACTAGTTTGTAACAAAATATTTTGTATAAAAAAATATTTCGAGATGATTATAATAAAATCATTTGACATACAAGAATGAACTTTATTATAAAAGTTTATCATAAATAAATATATATATATATATATATATATATATATAGACGCACACATTTACAATGAAGGGAATATACAAACTTTAATTTTCAAATTATTTAATATTGAAGGTGTATATTACATCTCTAATTAATAATACAAAATAATTATAAAATAATAGATCTAATTTTGCCCTCGAATAAACATAATTGACAGAGTCCCTCAAAAATGCTTTTGTTAACTTTCATACCCCGCATCATTTAATAAAAATCAACGGAGGCAACACCCATAAATATAGCAAAACTGTTATATGTCCATGGAAATCAAATAAATTATTTTATCAAATAACTCAGATGGGTTACAATTAAGAACAAAATTTTAGAGAGGTTTGTAGAAGGAAGAAGAAGCTGAGAAAGAGAGGTAAATTATATAATATTTTTTGTTATCAATTTCATAGTTTCTCGGTTATATATAGCCTTACAAATTATAGTGTGAGAAATAACAGAAAGGGAAATGTAGGAAAGTAACGGAATGGGTAGTAGGGGTTACGTGTTTTCAGAGGGGTTGTCCAGAGGGGTTGTCCAGAGAATATCTTTCTAACGGTTTGGGTTGGTCCCCTCCTCTGTCGAGCCTCGTCCTTGCTTCAACGCCGTGTGTGGTTCCTTTTCTGTGCCTTACGTGCCCACATGTTACGCCCATTGCCCAAGCGTACTTATGCTCGTATCATTTCATCTCCCTTTTAGAATCCTTGTCCTCAAGGATAAAGTTGGGATATGATTTGGAAAAATTATGTGTGTTCCTTCCTTAGATAACTTGGGTTGGAGCGCTTGTAACACAATTTTCCACTCCAGCATGGAACTTGATTAAATCAGGGTGGTATAACCTATTGGAAATTTTATTTGATGATCTCATGAATTTACACTTAAAACGTATGCCCACAAGTACACTGTAAATATGAAAAAGGACCTCATGTATTACCTGGTTCGCACCCAAATAGTGGGAACCTGCCAAGCTCACCAACATACCCACGGAAGAGTATCCTTCTAGGTGTTTATCCCTTCCTTTCATCACGATGATCAGTTCTAATCCTTTGTCCCAATGCCCACAATCTCTCAAGTTAGAGATCACATAATTTCCCAGAACCAAATCAGGTTCAGATATCCCTTTAAACACATTTATGGGCACAAGATAGGTCATAACACAATATTCCTTGAACACGTCTAGGGTTTTGATAACATCGTGTTTTACAAACCTTTTGTGGTGTGCCTTACCTTCCTGCCAGCATACCTTAACTTTGACACCATCAGAGGTAGGATTTTTAACATAATCAAACAACCCTAAGATCATATCCATCCAATAAGTAGACAAAATTGATGACTCCTGATATGAATTTATCTTGACATGTTCACACCCTTTTTTTAAGCATTGGCATGTTGGGTAGTGCTATTAGTTCGGATGAATCACCCAATGTATTCCTAAGGGTAGCCTTACAATCAAGTTTACCCCAATATAGATACCATCATCTGGCACATGCGGTTGCAACCTATGTAACTGCTTTATTCCCTTTTTTATCATGAAGAGCATAAGTGCCTCCGTAGAATCTTTTGTCATTCCTAATCCCTTTATAAGCAATGACTACAACTCTTGATTCAGTAGGAATTTCTTCTGCCCACACCAAGGCCAGAATCTTACTAACTCCAAAATTTTCTTGATGGAGGTCTGGGAGGTTCAGCTTAGCCAAAAAGCTCAAAACAAAAGCTGAGTCAGTTCTAGTGCATATGGTCCCAATAGAGAGATGTTTGGGCTGGTCTGAAAGCGAGTAGTTTTCCTTTCAACTTCCACTAAGGCTAGACTAATCTTCTCCTTTGAATGTCCTTTACTTTTTGCAAGGGCTAGACATCCCATTTTTTAAGTGACCAGTCTAATTCAGCTATATATCGCAATTGTACCTCCACCAAGCTATCTGGCTTTTCTACACAGGCCAACTGTGATTTAGCTTTAGTAAGAGGCTGCTCAGTTTGATGCAACTGAGATTTAGTTATTTCGAGGCTTTCTGTGCAACTTGATAGATCCTTTGCAAGGATGTCTTTCTCTAATTTTAGTTGTTGAGACTCTTCCAATGGGAATTTCCCAGATATAGTATTTGAGGCATATCCCAACATTAGATTCCCATCACATTGTTTCATTATTTTAGCTTCTGTGTGAATCCCATAAGGTTTAACTGCAGCTTGGTTGACAATCTATGTAGCCCATCTATTTAGTTCTGATTTATGTTCTTGAATTCTCTCAACCTTTGATTCTGAATTTCTGGCTAAGCTGAGGAGCTTCAGAGTGATTTTCTCAATGATCTGTAGGGGCACCTCTTTAACTGAGGTAGAATGGCCTGTTTGGGCTGAGAGGACATCATTGGAAAAGCTAAAACAAGTTCGAAGGAGCTGATACATTAGGTTGGAGTGTTCCTCTTCTAGAGAATCTTCAGCACTCATAAGAACCTCTTCCAGGTGCTTTTCACCCCATAAATTCGCCTTGGTACTCATAAGAAAGTGAGACTATTTGATAGCAATATTAGTTTTTACATTCTCAGACAGCTTGGAATGGAACCCCTGTAAGGCAGTTTTTCATTCCTTTAACCAACACAGAATTATTATCCATAGGTTACAAGAAACATACTCATTCTCTACTATTTATTCAAACACCTTGCGCGGGTAAGTTGTACCTCCCCACTTCTTATACCATTACTTCAAGTTACTGGTCTCAGGAAAAGAATATGACTGATACTCCATTTTTATATTATTAGTATGAATTCAAATTTCTAACCTCTCATTTCGAAGATTCGTCGTTGTTTTCTCAGTAGTTGGGGAAACCCCTTTCTGTGACTGAACAGATGGCTGGTACATTAGGAACTTAGAGAGAGTTTCTGTTGGAGGGTATTCATCATCGTCCTCATTCTCTTGAAGCACGATGTGGTCTTCATTTTCTTCTTTGTTTTCTTCGAGTTCAGAGTGAGTAAATTTAGGCAAACCCTCGACACCTTCTTCTTCATTTTCTTTGATTTCAGATTGGGTTGGGTTGGGTAAACCCAGTGCGTGGCTGTTGGTTATAGGGATTACACGGCCATAAAATGACCCAATTTTGAGCCCAATTTCAAGCCCAAGCAAGGAAGACTCGTGAGACTTCACTTTGGTGTCTGTATAAGCCGCATTCGCATCCTTAGGTACCCCAGGGAATTGCTTCTTACATAATTGGGGATTTATTGAGTCTAACCTCGCATATCCTATAGTCGTCGAGCAAGTTTCTGAGGCGAAGGAACCAGTGCATGGAGCTTCCCATTTCTCAAAGGTTCTCGATGATCTACTCCTCTGATTGCCAAGAAAGGTTGCTGGTGGTGAGCTACGAACGGCGCGCAGAGCTATCACCTCAGCTTACAACGCCTATAGGAGGGTGTTGAATCTCTTTGTATCAAACCTAGATGGCACGAAGGAATTAGATTCCTCATCAAAGGTCTTTGTGCTGGATCAACTCTGGTCGCCTATGGCTGGAACCGGCTTTGATACCATTATTAAGAACAAAATTTCACAGGGGTTTGGGGAAAAAAGAAGAAGCTGAGAAAGAGAGGTAAATTGTATAATATTTCTTGTTATCAATTTCATAGTTCCTCGGCTATATATAGCCTTACAGATTATAGTGTGAGAAATAACAGAAAGAGAAATGCAGGAAAGTAACGGAATGGGTAGCAGGAGTTATGTGTTGTCAAAAGGGTTGTCCAGAGAGTATCTTTCTAACGGTTTGGGTTGGTCCCCTCCTCTACCGAGTCTTATCCTTGCCTCAGCGCCGTGTGTGGTTCCTTTTTTGCGCCTTGCGTGCCCACATGTTACGCCCAGCTCCCAAGCGTACTTATGCTCGTATCAGTTACCTTTAAATTAATCCAAATGTACTCCAAATTCAAGCTTGCTCAGATTTGAAGAACCAAAAACTTCAAGCAAATAGATAGTAAAATTCAAAAATCATGAAACAAGAGAGCAAAGAGATAAGATACTTAAGCTAACTTGAAATATTTGGCACTTATTTAATGAAAGTAGAAAAAAAATGACATTTTATCAAATGTATTCAAATCTCATTTTTTATCTCCTTTCATGCCATGACACTGGTGTTCATGTTACATTCCTTCTTCTAGTATAAGACATACATATTCTTCAATAAACTAAAATTACGGTTATATTAAATTTTTAATTATTCTGAATTGCTTTTCTTAGTAACAAACTTTAAAAGATACTAGCTACTTAGTCATTACCTACTCTTGTCCTAAGAACCTTTGCTGTTAAACTGTATACAAAATCAAAATATACATAAACAACAAATAGGTCTGAAATTTATGCAGTGTAATTTAACAAAAAATAAGCGGCCTCATTTATGAAACTCTATTTAAGTTCTAAATGCTATTTCACTTTAAACTTAATTATTAGCCCAGTAGCAAAGATGATGCTCTATAACTTGGATGTTGTTTGTAAAAACCTTAAGTGATCTAAAGATATTAATAGTGAGTATGTTACTTAGAATTCTAACCTTTTTTTATGAACTTAATTAAAATAAAATAAAAATTAATTTTTTTTATAATATTAAGAACCATAAATTTATACACTATTATTTAATTTTTTAAAAATAAGTTTTATTTTGGAGAAAGAGTCTTTCACAGAAATTAAATATAAATGACAATTTTATACTTTAAACTTTTATGCTTCATATTAATCATTTGTCTTCTTAGGAAATCAATTATGAAAATAAATTTTATTGCAAATTTTTATTTTATAAATCATTACAATGGTAATTACATTCACTTGGATATTTATGGATGGGGAGTTCTACTAAATTAAGCAAATGACTTGAAATTTTTTTGAATTTCACTATTGAGAAGGATAACAATTTGGAAAAGAAAATTAGGTTTCCATTGTCTCAAGTGTGGGAACAAAAATAGACTTAATGTGAATGAAATTCAAAATCATATGTTTGAGTATGGTATGAACAAAATCTATAAGAATTGAATTTGACATACATGAGCATAATGAATTGTCATATGCATATTCTACCCCAAAATGAAAGCATAATGATGTTGCTTTTGTTAAAATCGTAGAAATGGTAGATATTATGCATAAAAGTGATAATGGTAAATAATTTGGTAAAAAATTTAGTAAGATTTTAGAAGATGATGAGAAACATTATGGGATTGTTTTATTAGGTTTATTAAGCTATTAGTGCTAGCCACACTGTACAATATGGATGTATAGTTTTGATTGTTCAATAAAAGCTTTAAGGAGACTTTGATTGTAATTGGTGAAATATTGTTTGATAATCATCGGTTAGTTAATTCCATTTATGAGGTAAAAATGACAATAAATGAGGTCAAAATAGAATACGAGAAAATACATGCTTGGAATGATTACATATTCTACAAGAAAGAGCATATGAACTCAAGTGAGGGTCCAATTTATTAGGAATCTAGGTAGAAGGATTCTAAGGTCATAGATGATCAGGAAAAGAAAATATTCACGCTAAAATGCTACTAACTCTTTGAAAGTAGAGTTATTAGTACATTTTTTTGCTTAATATTTACTCGTTTTATTCCATAAGTACTACTTTTGAGGTTAAAACTATTAAAATATGAACTTTATAATGAAAAGGGAAAGTATATTTTTTAAAATTTTTCTGAACTATTTTGAAATTTTTATAGATTTTTTATAAACTTTTATGAAGGACCAATTAGAACATGCCATATGGATGCCACGCAAGTAGTGAGCTAACCAGACATCACCACATGGATGCCACACAAACGAAGAGAATGAATCGAAGCACGTTGAGTGTATCGAGTGATGTAGGCTATGTCGTTCATCACACCTTGTGGCACTTACTTAGCACTTGTTGACCATGAAGTCCACTCTGTCATGCATCAGGCGCTTATTTATCCAATGCTTTTTCTATGTCATGTGTCACGTTCCTATTTGTTAGTGTGTTATCTTTTTTCATCTCAATCTTTGATCTAAAATTGATATAACAGTTCAAATTTCAGGTGATGTTAGTACAAATTTCAGGTGATGCTTGTAATGAGTGTTACAGTCACTGCCGTGGTCAGAGTAAGGAAGGTTTGTTATGGGTAGATGGGGCAATGTTTCCGAGAGACTCAGGGTGAGGGAGAGAGGTAAAGTAGGGTTTTCTTTATTACCTATATTTGGCTTTTTTATTATTACTTATACCTATAGCCACTATTTCTACAAAAATAGTGGACATATTTGTAACCTATAGCCAACGTTTCTGGAAAAAAATAGTGGACATATTTGTAACCTATAGCTACGTTTTTTAAGCAATCATGACTATAACGTACAGAGACAGTTTTTATTGAAGCCGTGGTTAAATTTTGGTGAAATTTTTCCTCTCCTGTTATTGTGAGTAAAATGATTGAGGATCTTTGTAAAAGATAAAAATACATTAAAAAGAAAATACAAATATTACTAACATAAAAAAAATGATAAATTATTCTAAATAATATTATTAAAATTTATAATAATAAAAATAATATAGATATTAAATTGATTAAAATTTAACAATAAATAAGCATTGTTAATTTAAATGCATTTAATATTGTAAATTATTTGATTAGATGTTTTTTTTATAATAAAAATATATAAATTTGATAAAAATATATTATTTTTATAGGGATATGTTTTAAGAAAATTAGGGCTGTAAATGTTATTTCCAAAAGTTTTGGAGAAAAATTTAGATGGCTCCGATGTTATTTATTACCCGTTGATAGTCGATAGTGTACGTCCTGGAAGAGATCACGACATAGATATTTTCTCTCTCTCTCTCTCTTTTTTTAATTATTTTAATCTGTTAATATTCTTTGACGATCGTATTGTGGAATATTATATTTCAGGATTAGAAGGAATCTTTGAGCTTGTTTTGGTTCGGACGAAGAATCAAATTGGACCAAATTAACACATAAAAACTAGTATCTTCTATTCCTATTATTATTGTAATCCAAATTATATATGCAGGAATTAACCTATTATTATAATTAATTTTTACGATAAATTAGATTATATTCATTAACCAAATATTAACAGCGCGCTACAAGTACTATAAAGCTAATTATCCGGAAAAAGATAAAAAATACCCCTAAGATTTAAAGAATCTTCATAAATACCCTCCAGGTTTTAAAAAATTCAAAAATACCCTTAAGAACATAACGGAAGTTAAAACTAACACTCATCAAAAATACCCCTAAGGTTATAAAAAAAAAAAAAGTATGGAAGAAGAAAAAATAAACCAAGAAATATTAGACATATGAATAAGACATTTCGGGATGTTTTTCACGTTATGAAATGGTAATAAGTAAAAAGAAATTTGAAGAAATTCAAAAAATAAAATTAAATCTTAAAGAATGAGATGGATTTAAAGATCCATCATTTTTATTAAGAAAGATATTTCCTAGGAAAAATATAATCTATTATGGCATTAGTAATAAGGAAATGAGCATTAAAATTGCTGCATTTAAAAGGAAGATATAATATACCATTAATTAATAAAGATCATATTAAATAAACTATCAAAAATTCCTCGAAGGATAAAGAAAAAATTGGATACATTCATTTAGGAGGAATCCAAATATTAATAAAAGCCCATTTTAGAGAGGAATAGACATACTCAATAAAAATAGCTACATTAGATAATAGAATAATAAATGTGACAAGATGCTTTATTAGGAATGATCGTAAACTTAGGATACCAAAAAATTAAAATTCTGACAAGATACCACTAGATTTGCTATAAATATACAAGATAAAAATATAAACCAAGTATTAAGCCTAGCTTATGAATTTGAAAGAGAGAGATTTAATGAAAGAAGGAAATCATCCATTTTCAATACATTATCTAAGAAGCATATTCTTTAACAAATAGTCATAATAGTTCAATATATGGACAAAATGAATTTATAGTAAATAGATAAAATTTTTAAAGAATTAGGACAAATAATAAAACCAGAAATACTAACTGATTTTGAAATACCAGAAGAATGGAAATTAGATATTAAAGAAAAACCCTTAATAACAGGAAGAAAAAGTAATAGCATACCAAGATTTACTTTTGTAGATCACGAAGAAGAAACCTCAAATCAACAAGAAGTTAAAAAACTAGAAAATGAAGTTAAAATAATGAAAGCATTAGTTCATGATTGCATATTAGGGAAAAATCATGTTTAAGGATAAAATAAAAAATATACATTTAGAAATAAATGGAAGCCTAGTAGGTGTAGCGAAAAATCAAGCAACACTATTTGAAACTATACAATTATTAACAGAAGAAATGGATCTAGTCCAAGAATCAAACACAAAATATTTACAAGAAATAATAGATATACAAAGAGAACTATTAAAGGAAGTAAAGGAGTATGGTTATAATAAACTACAACAAAATATGCATAAAGAATTTTCAGAATTAAGAAAAGATGTATACAATCTAAAGATAGATCATAATTATGACCCCTTAGAAGGATTAAAAGAACCGCCAAGGAAATCGATTCTCTGATTCCCAAAAATGAGAAAAGAAAAAATGAGGAACAACCTAAGAGTAAAGAGATAATTCCAAATTGATGGAATATAGGAAAAAATTAGAAAAAGAATTTATGAACCCTGAGAATAGGGATATAGAAACATTGGTCAAATTATTAACATTAACCAATGAAGAAATAGAAGAACATTATATTGGAAAACTTTGTACTAACAAAGAAGAAGATGATATGACAATAATCAGTGAAACTGATTCAGAATCAGAAAATATAACCCCAAAAGGTCATATAAAACCAATTTCATTACCAGTCCCTTATCAAGAAGAAACATCTGACCCACATAGGGAGGAAAGAGGTAGACAAAGATCAGAACAACCTGATACTACATATAGAAGAAGACAACCACCTAAAATGGAGGAAGGGTTACATTGGGGAACTAGAGGTAATATACCACCAGAGTTCAAACTCCAAGATAACTATAAATCTGAACTTCTAAACTTAGATTGTATAAGAGATAGGAAAAAAGCTTTAGATGAATGGTCTAGTGGGATGAGCGTCCTTATACAAACTTCTCCAACTACCCAAACAAATCCTTCAATTTGTAGAGTTCTTATAGCACATAAAATGACAGGAAATGTAAAAGTTTGGTTTTCAAACTTAACAGATCAACAACATTTATTAATGCAAGGAAATGCTTCCACAGAAAGCAAAAATCTTAGAAGAAGCCTTCAAAATGGAATTAGAACCAATTGAGGAATCTGATATAGATGATACTTATAGTATTTATCTATTAGAGGAAACTGAAGAAGAAATAACTGATTCAGAATATGAAAATTCAGATCATGAATATTCTTCAGAAAATGAATGATTTGTATAGTATTACAAATCCAAATAGTACTTACATTAAAGTAGGACTAAAATTTAAAGGTTATAACACTTATCATTTACATGCATATATAGATACAGGAGCTAGTATGTGTGTAGCTAGTAGATATGTATTTCCGAAGACAAGCGGAAACAAGCACCTAAAGATTTAATTGTAAGAATTGCTAATAATACTACAATAAAACTCAATCAAGTATTAAAAGATCGACATAATAATAGGAAGAGAAAATTTTCATATTCCTACTATATATCAACAGGAAACAGGTGTAGACTTGGTAGTAGGAAATAACTTCTTAAATTTATATCAACCTTTTACACAATATTTTGACAAAATAAGCCTTACAACCTTAGAAGGAGATACAATATATGTCTCAAGTAAGGAAAGCTCTGCTTGTCTCAACCCAACTTTTATGCAACAACATAAAAAGCAAAACGCAAGTAGAAGACCAACAAAAACAGAAACCTTGTTTAGAAAATATTTCATTAGATATAGAAGAAAAACAAAACTCTTTTCTTAATGAAATACAAGAAGACAAAGCCCTAACAGCATCAAGAGACTATTAAAAACGATCGATTCGGGAAAATCCTTTGGATCCAAAAATAAATAAGACTAAGACAAAAGTCAAGATAGAATTAAAAGATCCTAACAAAATCATAGAGTAAAACCAATGATTTATACTCCAGGAATATAGGATTGAATTTGGAAAACAAATTGAAGAACTTTTGGAATTAAAAGTTATAATACCAAGTAATTCACTCACTCTAGTCCAAAGCATTTTTGGTTGAAAAAGAAGTCAAAAAGAAGAGGTAAAAGAGAATGGTAATAAACTTCAAAGCACTTAATAAAGAAACCATTGATGATGGTTACTTCATTCCAAAAAAGGAAGGACTACTATCATTAATAAAAGGAAAGAAATACTTCTCAAGTTTCGATTGCAAAAGTGGATTTTGGCAAATAAGACTAGATGAAGAATCTCAAAAATTAATGACATTGATTGCCCTCAAGGCCTATTCCAATGGACAGAGATACCATTGGGATTAAAACAAGCTCCAGGTATTTTTCAAAGATATATGGATAATATTTTTAATAAATTACAAGATAGTTGTTGTGTTTACATAGATGATATTTTAGTTTTAAGAATGAATTAAATAAACATTATTTGGATATTATCAATATATTACAAGAATGTAGAAAAGAAGGCATTGTACTCTCGAAAAGAAAGCAATACTTGCTCAACAAAAAATCAAATACTTAGGATCGAGATTGAAGATGGAAAACATAATCTACAACCCCATACATTGAATAATATTCAAAGTTTTCCTAGTAAATTAAAAGATAAAAAATCAATTACAAAGATTTTTAGGATGTCTAACATATATGCGCAGAAGCCTTTATATCAAGAAACTTGCGAGAGATGAGAAAACCATTACAATCAAAATTGAAAAAAGATTATGTCCGGAAATGAATGAGAAGAAGATACTCATATATGGATAAAGTAAAAGCAAAAGTAAGAAATTTACTGAAATTTATACCATCCAGGACCGCATGATAAAATGATAATTGAAACGAGTATGCTTCACAAGAATATTGGGAGCAATCCTTAAAGCAAGAGTAGATGACAAAGATGAATATCTTTGCGATATACATCGGGGTCTTTTCAAGGGCCGGAATTAAATTATCATAGTAATGAAAAGGAATACTTAGGCATTAAAAAGCTATTAAGAAGTTTGCAATATATGTTATAAGTTCTAGATTCATTATTAGAGAATGTATAACAAGAATTTTGGTTATTTTTTAAGAACTAATATTGCAGGAGATTATAAACAAGGAAGACTAATTAGATGGCAACAATGGTTCAACCATTATAATTTTGACGTCGAACATGTTTTCCAGGACATAAAAATAGCTTGGGTGATGCTCTTACTGCAGAATTAGCACTCTAACTATTTTTATGATTACAGAATGGAACGACTTGATATCAAAATCAAGATAAAAGAAAAGGAGATAAAAATCCTACGGGAACAACTCGAGTTGCTATATCTTGAGAAATCTCTTACGAGAGACAGGGAATAAAACAGAAGAACTTAAATGTTCAAAACAAATTTCGGATGAGAAATCTCGATAAAAAAAGGAAAGAACTTAATTGTTCAAAACAAATTTCAAATGAGAAATCCTTAAAGGAAGAACCTAAGTTCCACAAAAACTTCTAAACCCAATTGGGCGGATGAGAAAAAAGAAGAATGTAAAAAGTTTATGTGATCTATAATGGCCCAAAACCAGGAATTTATACCAACTGGGCAGAAGCTAGTAAATCTATTCTAGGTTTTAGTGGAGTAACTCATAGAGCCTTCACCAACAAAATAGAAGGCCGAAGGAAGTTATGCCAACTACAAAACACCAAAACTAATAACTCAGGAGAGATAGTAAGAAATTATCGTAGTACTACAACAACAACCAACAATGCAAGCGGCATCGACAAACCTTGGGAAAATAGCAAGACCTCCAGGTACTATTCAGGAAACATCTCCAAAAACACTTGACCAATGAAGATGAAAAAGACCAATACGTAAATCTCAATAAATGAAATGGTTAAGTCTCTATAATTTAGCGTAAAATCTACCGTGAAGAACATATTGAAATTTTATACGAATTGAAGGAATTTCTATGCAGGTAGTAAATTCAATATATTGGAAGAGTGATCCAATTTTTGTGTATAAAGCATTTCATGCAGGATTAATAGAAAATATATATCCAGGAATTAATTTAAGTGAATTAAATTATTTCCCGAGAAAAATTTTAAAAAAAGCAATTAAGAATTTTAGAAGAAAAAATTAAAGCGGGTGATGATAAACCCGTTTATCTTAGATTTTTAGTTCATTAATGGATTGGAATGAGGAAGGAAGTATTAGTCCCTACCACTTCATCAAAATAGGAATTTCCAAAGACAAACAGAGAGGTTCCTAAACCAAGGGTACTTCGAGAAAGGAATTCAACGCAGAAGAACTCGCATTGGCCAAGAGGACAAATGCTAAGCCGCATTTACTATGAACTCGAAAGATTGATAATTCTCTGAGATTAAAGTAAATTATTCAACAAGTAAAGTTATTATCATCTCTGAAGACATGGCTCTGTCGAGAAGAAGATGGTGAAAAAATCACCAAATATGAAACCAATTTTAATTGCAACAACTTAGAAATTGGTCAAGAAACTAGGAAGGTATTTTGCTTCTATGCAAAAAAGGCCACCAAAGACCATAGGTGCATTCTCTGCATCAAAGATCGAGAAGATGAAGATGCGTCATCATCAACATCATCAAAGGAACAATTGGCGGAAAACGACAAAGGAAATTAAGAAAAGCAACTATCGTTGAGAAGACTACAAAGAAATAAAGATGTAGACCCCACATCTTAGTCGGCAGCATATGCCAAGGAAAAAAGTAACGGTTATCAAGAAAAGTAGATGAATTATTAAAGCAAGATGAATTATTAAAGCAAGGGTAAAATAATAAATTTGGTCTTGTAAATAGGGATTCCTTATTCTATAAAAGGAACCCTTATTATCATTTCGAAGGACACAGAAATCAGGAGAAACCCAGAGCTCTCTACTCTGAAACTCTCAAATAGAAAAAACCTTTTATATCTAGGAAACCGATAACCAACAATGTTGTACTGAATTATGAATTATGAAAATTCCAAGTAACCCTTTCAAGGTTCTTAGTTAGCCTTAAGTTGTAATAATTATTATATTCTGAATAAATGAAGTTCTATTACTCTTCCTTAGTAAGTCAACCTTTGGACACCATTCATGTACGGATGCAGAAAGCTTACCATTACCAGGAAGGTGTTGAGGTGTAAGCAAAGCTGAGGCATAACAGGTGTAACAAAAGAAGACGAACAGAAGGGAAGACCGTGGTGGACCCATTAAATTCAGGTATGATGATTATAAATTTAAGCTAATTAAGAATCTTGAATGTTGAAATATTT
The DNA here is from genome assembly GCA_033030585.1 of Hippophae rhamnoides. NCBI lineage: Eukaryota > Viridiplantae > Streptophyta > Magnoliopsida > Rosales > Elaeagnaceae > Hippophae > Hippophae rhamnoides. The sequence goes on along the minus strand of CM065438.1, from coordinate 43,528,282 downwards.
GCTTATTATAAAGTATAATAATTTTAAAAAATAGAATTTATTTTTTAAAAATAATATGAATATCGAATCACTAGTTCATAAATTAGAACTATTAGATTTAACAAATGAAGGAGTAATTTTTAATTTTAAAAGACAATTAATAGAATCAGGATTAGAATTAAGTAATCAACATAATGAAGAACATAACCTACTATGTAACTGTAAGGAATACAGAAGAAAATTAGATTTATATAGTAAAATAATAAGTTTTTTAGATAAATTATTAACACCAATAAATACACAAAGACATTCACCTATGTCAATTCTAACTCCAGATTAATATTAAACCAAAATTTTAACTCCAGATTAATATTAAATCGATCCCTCGAAAAATTGGTATCAGAGCCAAGGAATAGTGATTAAATAGTAATGGATGTAGAATTAACACCATTAAAACACAAGGGCATTTGTGACATTTTATAAACCCCAGGGGCATAACTGAAGATATAACAAACTTCAAGGGCAATTTAGAAAATGATCCTAATTATCCAATGCCATCTTTTTTTTACTTTGGATTCTGATGCGGAGCAATAATTGAACAAATATGTTTTTCTTATTTACTAAAGCTGGAATTATTAGGTTGTTAGGTTTATTGATATTTTATTTTTTTATATAATATTTGCATTGCACGTTGTGTGTGTTGGAAAATTTGGTATATATATACATATGCAGCCATGATGATCTATCATTTTTGGGGTATTAATTATATGGATGATACACTTGATAAAATATTTCATTGTTTAAAATGGCATTAAAGTAAATGAGAAATTGAGTCTTAGAAGATAACTCGTTGACGTATAAGAATAACTACGTGTTTTAATTCTCCATTCAACACATGACCTTTGGTTACTCTATTAACAATTATGATCATTTTTTTTTCATTTATGTATACATTAAGACGAAATATTTATGAAATTTATGTCTATATTGTGATAAGACAATTATAGATGTTTATTTTGCATTATGATAAAATGGTTATGGCATTTGTAAAACCCCAAAATTTTGTAATAAATTATAAAAGTATCTTAAAAGGAATTTTAGTAATATTTTAAGGCGTAACGTTGTTGAAAATTTTGAGTGAAGAATTGGATCGATTGCAAAAAGTTAAAAAATCTACTATGTAGCTCGTTGGGGCCTCATAGACTGGCGAGGGGTCAGCGAGGTTTTAACACATTCGCTAGGCCTTGTTGTGGTCCCACTGGAGTAGCTCGGTGAGCCAACGGTAAGGGTGGTCGACGTAGGCCGATTTGGTGTAATAGGTATGGGTTACTCCATATTTCTTCACCCCAAAATTTCCCTCTCTCTCTAAAATTTTCTCTTTCTAAATTTTTTTTCATTTATAATATATTTGGAGTGTATTTCGAGGATAAAATATCCAAGAATTCGGGTTCAAAAGAATAGTCTTGGAACAAGTTTCAAAGTAAAGGTTTTATTCACGCATTTGTTTATGTAAAAATATTATGCATTATAAATAATGAATAAAAGGAAAACAGATGCCATGATTTTTACAAATAATGTTATAAATGTTAAAATGAAATACTTATTATGGACATTTTTTATGTACATACATGGAAAGTTTTTTATATGAAACGAGCATTAAAAATAATACATATGACACTAAGATTTTATTCATGCATCATGAAAATAATTTTTCATGTGGAGTATACTTGTATATATGCCTTATAGTATATGATACCCATGGGCCACTCGTTACGATGGACTATTTTCAATGATTATAGGTATGTATTTGCATTCATATGTATTCTTGGAGTTTGTTCATCTATGGGTCTTGGATTTTGACCGTATATGGGCCTCGTAGTTGAACCCTCATTGTGTATTGAACCGTCAATGCGTCTCAAAGTTTGACCGCACATGAGCCTTAGAGTTGGAATCCCATTGTCTCGGAGTGGACCTCCTATAGATGAGGGCCCATATGACAAGGAATTTGACCAATACATGTGTCATATGTATCTTGAGGTATGACGATACAAGGGATTAGAGGTGGACCCACATGCATCTTAGATGTTGACCACACATGTGTCCATGTATTTTGAGGTTGATCAATGCATATAGAAGTTGCATATCATGCATATAAATTGTATATATTTATAGCATATTTTATCTTGTACGAGGATCCATTGGGATACCTAGAACGTATATTCCTCCGGTTTCAAAATCGAGGATGTATAATTATACCAAATTTTGTAAATAAAATTCTTTCCATATTGTTTGCTGATGATGATAATGATTATTTCTATCCATGGAATTTTATTATATATGGCATGCATCATAAATATTTGTTATACTATTTTTTTGGAATAGACACCTATTGAGCTACTTATAACTCGTATTGTTTCTCTTTCCTCTCCAGATTAGTTTCAGTAAGGCAGCTCATGTTTCAATGTTAAAGAAGTATTATACATGTGTTTACTTTTACCTTGTTTATTTCATTTTGTATCCTCTATTTCAGAGACATTGTTGAGACATTATGTAAAAATAATTTATATTTCAATATCTTTCTTATTATATTGATGTTTTTTGGAAATTAAATAGTTTTTTGATAAATTTGTGTTTGAATAGGGATATCACAAATTTAATAGAAATTTTATTATAAAGTAATTTAAAATTTGCTTAAAAATATTATTTAAAAGTACCTATCGTTTCTATCTCACGTATCCATTTTTTGGGACATGAATATTTGATATCAAAGCATGGCACTGATACCCCAGAAAAAATATTCATTCATGAAGTTGAAATATTTTTGAATTTTTTTTTTCTCAACATGGATCCAAGAAGAAAGGTGGCTAGAAATAAGCTTGAATATGATGCAAATGAAAATCATGTAAAAGTAAATTGGTTCTAACATTAAGTAGGTTAATGAATCGGGCAAATAACTTGAGGAAAGAGGTATAGCTTACTACCTTAAAGAGTTCGAAAAGATGAGACCATCACTCTATGATGATACACCTAACCCTGACATCGTTGAAGTATGGATTGGAGAAATCAAATAGAAAATGAACACTCTACATGTTCCCTTATCTTTTAGAGGTGGATTTGCTACATAAACTAAATGGAAAGGCCGACTGCTAGAGGAACTCTGTAAGTAGAGGAAGAAAAATAAAAGCAATCATGTGGGAAACATTTAAGGAGATGTTCTATGAGAGATTCTTCAACAAGACTGCAAAAGCTAACAAGTGGTCATGTTTATGAACCTTAAACAATAGGACATAATCGCGGTTCAGTATGAGACTTGCTTCAGTTAGCTGTCATGATTTGTAGAAAATGTGATGATTTGAGACTCGGACAAGGATGCAAATTTTTTGATTGGTTCACGAGATGATATCTACATACAACTAATGTACCAAGGTATTTGAACCTACACTGCAACTATTGTTGTAGCTTATAGGGTTGAACAAGTTAATGTAGAGCAGTTAAAGGTAGTTACATCATTACAAAAGACTAAGGATAAAGGAAAGGAAAAGGAGAAATTCAAGAAAATGAGACCTGGTGAACAACATAGAAAATCATTTGAAAGTAATTTATCCGAGAGTCCTCGGTATCATCCTTATGTTTGCAGCAACTGTAATCAACTAGATCATCTCAAGCATAACATTCATCAACTCACAACCAATGAATATGGTGATGAGTTATAAAAAAGAACTAAAATTATCATGATTTAATAGATTTATATTTGTATGATTTTATCATATTTTTATATAAATTTTCCTTTTCGGAATCATGGGTAATTTTATTAATTTCAGATATTTTTGTTCAAAAATAAAGACTAGAAGAAAATACTGGAGTCAATACATCATAAACATATTGAGAAACAAATGAGAAAAAGTTAAAAAAATGAAATTGTTTTGGACAAAATGGGTCAAAATGTTCAAAAATGCTCTGAGCCACGCACATCTATCGATTTCTACATGCATCCGTGCACCTGTGCGCACATGCCACGCCCTAATCCATCGAGCCTCGCGCTCGCCATTTCAAGCCCCATGTGCATGTCTCACCGCAAATCTTGCCTAGTCCTTACAGGCCACACACTCCAACAAGCCTCCCAGCGCAAATCTCACCCCACACGCGTGCCAACCTGTCCAAATGCATCTAAAATCAATTTTTGAGATATTTTCCCACCTTTTTTGGCCTTTTCCTCATCTACAAAAGGACTCTCTCCCCCATTGTAAAAATCATCCCTCAAAATCTCTTATCTCTCTCTAGTTTTTAGTTATTTTAGCTTTAAAGTTTCTCTTTTTGAGAAAAAACAATTTTTTTTGTTTTGATTCAATAAATGGAAAACCAAATCCGTTTGATGGTTTTACAGTAACAAAATTAGCATCAAATTTTTGTAAGGATTCTTTTAAGGTATAATTTTAAATGAATTCTTTAAAGTTATTTTTTATGTTTTATTTTTATATGTTATGTTTAATTTATCTGTGAATAAATTTAACATTGATAGTTATTTGTAAATATAATATAATATTAACGTTCTTATACTTGGGATATATTAAATAGATAAAACATCTCTATAAAATAAATTGATTTTCTTTTTATTGAAGATTTTATATTAAGGATATTAGAGAGAAATATATTATTTTTTATTATAAACTTAAATATGAAAATTAGATTCGAAAGTAAAATTAACTTGTCAGATTTAGAGTAGTGCTTTTTTATTTATTGGTACAATCGTCCGGTAGTTAGAGTGAAGTTCGATTTCAAATGTTTTTTTATAAGAACTATTATTCGAAAATGTATTCACAACATATTTTCAGTAATAGTTTTAAAACATGAAAGTTAGTACTCGGATAATTAAATTCTTAGATTTAATTTGGACACCTTAAATAAAGTTTAAAATATCTAACCCCACCAAATATGACATTTAAATGGTTTATTTTCAATATCTTAGAAAAATGAATTAATTTAATTAACCAAATTAATTATCGACCATACCCATATGTGTTAATTGATTTGTTTAATTAACAAAAAATATCTAACCCCACCAAATGTAGTATTTATATAAAAAATAGAGAATCAATAAATATCAATTTATATATTTAATAACCAAAATAATATGAGCAAGTATTATTAACTTAATTATTATATCTATAAATCCTCAACTATTATGAATGATAAAAATTTGTATAATTTTTTATTGAATCATATCTATTTTATTTTTTTTATTAAATTAAAAAACACAAAAATAAAAATATCGTGATAGGATGTTTAGGATTTAATTCCGTTGTTATAAGTTTGAATAATAAATTAAAATCACATATATTCAATTCTTAGGTCGACCTTAAGAGTATACTTATAATTTTCTATAAAATGATTCGTATACATGTGAGAGTTTTACAAATATAAAACCAAAATATTTGTAAAATTGACTTTACCGATTTTATTCATTTAGTTTTTGGCGTTGTTGTTGGGGAAGAAATAACGTTTTTAAATTATTTATCAAATTTTTGAAAACAATTTATGCTATAATAATTGTGATTTTTTTCTATTTCTTTTGAGTTAAATAAAAAATTTATTTACAAAAAAGAAAATTAAAAATAAAAATAAAATTATTTAAAAAAAACTTTTTAACTTTTAATTTTCATTTAATTTTAATTTTAATTTAAAAAAAATAAAAATTTTAAATAAAAAAATTAAACTTTAATTTATTTAATTTTTTTTTCTAAAAACAATTAAAAAAAACTTTTTAACTCTTAATTTTTAATTTTTAAGTTTTAATTTTATTTTAATATTTAATTTTAATTTTTTACTTTTGTAATAGCATGAAAAATAAAGATCTTAGGAAATTTGTCTAGGAGATTAGTTCTTAGATGTCTTTGTACAACTAGTCTTTCTTGAGAATGTTTATTTGTCTAAGATGGTGGTTCTTTAAGAGGCTTTGCCCCACCATTCTTTATTGAGAGCATTTTTGGTTAATACTTATTATGTAATTAATAAAATAATTAATTAATTTTTAACTTTTACTTTTAATTTTAATAAAAAAATATTAATTTAATTTTTAACTTAGATTTTAACGATTAATTTCTTTAGATTGTATTAATTTTAGTTTATTCTTTTTATTTATTATATAATATTTCTATGAACTAACTTGTAAATATTGTATTATATAACATGTATAAAAATGTGTTTATATTATATGATAGATGAGTGTATCATAAATATGTATAATTATAAGTATCAAAATTTGTATAAAAGTTGTTTGTATTATATATATATATTGTAAATTTTGTATAATTATTATTTTTTATTCTTTTCTTTATTTTACTAATTTTATTTTTATTTTACTTTATATTTTTTTATTTATTTGTTTATTTTACTTTTATTATTTTCTTTTGTTTCTTTCTTTTACTTAATTTTTATTGTTTAGTATTTATTCTAATCCTTATTATGAAGTTATCTCCAAAATTTTAAAGTTTTTAATTATAACTTGTGATAAAAAGAGGTAATTGCTTTGTTAGATCTAAATACAAATGTGTTTTGATACCTTAGTTATTTGACTTACACCTATAAATGTGTTATCTAAAACCCACAATCATATCCCTAGTTTTAAGTAAATAAAATTTTAAAAATCTAAGGGACATGACTTAAAAAGTATAGGTAGACAACTTCGTCCTACTTGTAGGTTTGATTGATTCAATGATGTTGGAACATTGAGTTGACTTAAAATAAAATCCCTCAAGTTACATCTTACTAAGATGTTAAACTAAGCGTTGAATGGGAGGTAACCCATCATTTTAGGTAATTTAATTTAATTTTATTTATTTATTTTCTTTTGTATATTTTAGTTTAATTGCATGAGAATAATTTTGAATTATTAAAAATAAAAATATTTTTTGAAATATTAGAAGTTCACAGCAATCAATTTGTGTGAACTTTAATGATGAACATGATGGATGAACATTTTTTCATCACTACTTGCACATTCTCATGAAAATAGTTAATTTTTATTCTATTTTATCTTTATCATTAATTTACAACTGTTACATTGAGGACAATGTAAGTTTTAGGTTCCGGATGGTGAAAAGTTACCGTGCTTAATTTCAAAAATTTTAACAATTTTTAAAAATTTTATGTTCACATTTTCATTTTTATTGTGTTTGATTTTATTTTCTTTTTATGGTTTAGTAATTTTTAGAATTTTAGGATTAGTTTTTAAAATTTTTCACAAAAATTGATTATGTCTTAGAATTAAATTTAAATGATGATTAAGTATTTTTGCACTATTAGATTAATTTCCAAAAATATATCATGAAATAATGTGATAATTAGTTAGTTTTTGTCACACTACTACAAAAGGCACATATGGCCTTGAATTTTTAACCGTGACCATAGGCCTATGGCTATGGTTATAAGAACCGAGGCCTAAGTGAGAGAGACCATAGAATGTTACCTCTGGTCTTGTTTTTTCAATAACCGAGGCCATACGATATGTCTATGGCCTTGGTCTTTCAATAACTGAGGCCATAGGGTATGCATAAATTAAGAAAAATAAAATTATTAATTACAATATCAAACTACTTGCACATTCTCATCAAAAATCAATATAAATTATAATAAATTTATTAATTACAATATTAAAAATCATATTATATTAAAATTAAAAGTATAATTACATTTGAGAGTTTATTATACACTAAAACATAATAAAACTTTACTATTACAAAATGATTTTTTACTATTAATTACAAGAATTTATAAGTGTACTTCAAATCAACATAATCAAGTCCATAACGACTTCAACAGAAGTGTAAAGAAAATACAAATACCATAGGCACTGGTACGTTGGTGCGCTGGTGCGCCTGGTCTACCGGTGTGCCTGGTGTCCTGCTGTGCTTAGTGCTTACCATGAAAAAGAAAACACAAAAAAAAACTAGAATAGTGTGTGATCATTCATAGGCCTAATAGTAGCCAATTCATCAGAAAATGCTTTCATTTTATCAAAATAATCCAATACATATAGATTATCCAAGGATGATTTTATATAATGTAAGAAACAATCTTTGTATATTTGCATTATATTACAAAGTGCATAACATAGGTACTAATATATTTCTTTCACTTATGCTGCCTTCATCAACATTAACTAATACGACCTCTTTAATATTTGAATTAGTTGGTGGAAGTTATGCTTTCAACTCTTGATTTCTTATGCTTAGCATACTAACTTGAGCTTTTAATGATGCCAAGTACTCTATTGTGGTTTTCAGCAAAGATGCTTTGTCTTTCTAATACTATTCAACAATTAATTAATATCATTAAAAAAACAACGTATTAGTACATGACCAAACCAAACTTTTTTTAAAAAATAAACATGTACTTGATACTATTTCATCAAATAATGCATATGTTTGAACAGATGCAAGCACCGCTTATTGGATTCACCAATTGAGTATTAATTGAACTATATTGGTGTTCATGTGAAGAAGAAATTAGAACATTAAGTATAGCTCTAGTCATGTTAGCATCTTCAGTCAGGCAGTAGGCACCAGCACAGGCACCGACACTAACACCAGGCAGTAGGCACCAGCACATGCACCCCACACTAGCACAGACATAGTACCAGGACCAACCAAACACCAACGCCAGCCACTAGTACCAGCACTAGCACCAACAAACTACTGAAATTAAAGATTTATGACCAGAAAAGATAAATATCATTTCAGACAAACAGATTTTAAACTACCTACATAAGCTACTTTTAAGATAAACACAAACAAACGGATCTTAAAGTTGATTAAATAAGCGTGGAAACAAAAGAGTACCTTGAAAGGCTCATTGTTTATTCTGAAGCTGATGTCAGGAACATACTTTAACCAAACAGGAAACCCTTTAAACATATACAAATCAGAAAGGAAAACAAACAAACTTAGAGCAAGAGCAATGAAGTAAAATCTCAATTATAATCAACCATATGCTACAAAATTAGTGAATAGAAAAATAAAATGTCTAATTCAATTCAATTTTTTAGTGAACATCTTTATTAACATAAAGGAAAGTAAAGGGAATCAGATGGTTAGATCTAGAAATATAGAAGATAATAAGGAAAAAAGCAAAAAACCAGTACCCAAAATTCCATTCTGCACAAACGTAAGGTACAATGCGAAGTTGGGCATAGAGTCCAGCTTTCTGAATTATTTTTATGAACCTTACTAGATCATATTTGCCTTTAAATTGTAATAAGGAACAAATAAAACAACTTAAGCATACAAAGAAAATAATTAAGAGGGGAAAAAATAATAAAGCACAGAAGTAAAGCCACCGAAGAAGAAGAATGTCCATGTCTACCATGTGCTAGCTCTATTTGTAAGGAGAAGGTTAGAACATATGCCATTAAACTATTGTAGCTAAAATATGAGGGAACAAAAAAGTTGAAAATGTATTTCACCCTCAAATGATGTCCATCAAAGTCATAGCCATTACTACAGTAAAATTGCATCTTTGGCATCTCTAGCATCTTCAAACTATTGCAAATGCTTGTTATGAAATAATTTGAAAGTGGTGCACAAAACGCCCTACCCAAAGAAATTACAGTAAGAAATATAGATTCATACATGAAATGCATAACCCTAATTCAATAATTTATATGTAGAGACCTAATTCCACTAATAATCAACACATATATGAATTGATATGGTAAAAAAAAGTATCAAACATACCCAGAGTTGAGTGCCGAACGAAAAAAATAAAAAATAGTTGGCCGACAAGGTGCAAATAAGGGAAAAGGAAAATAAAAGAGAGAGAGAAAAAGGAAGAAAAGAGGGGAAAGGAAGTTGTTGGTACCAGTTGAAAAAAAAAAGAAAAAAAGTGAGTTGTTGGACGAGATTGAGCTGCTGGGGGAAGAAAGCGGCGCTGGTTAAGGGGGAGGGGCGAAAACGTGAGGGGGATGAAGGAGAAAAGAAAAGAAATGAGAAAAGAGAGAGAGAGCGATGGGAAATTAAAGAAAATGTAGATTAGCACGAGAGAAAAAAGAAAAAAAATGAAAAAAAGATAGGGAAAAAGTAGAAAGAGAAAAAAAAAGTGGGAAAAAGAAAACATTGGATATATATATATTATAAAAGAAATAAAACACATTAAATTAAATTAATAGAGAAAAATAAAAAATTGTATAGTAATTTTTGTATTTCTTTTAAACAAATGACATATAATATATTATTTCATTTCAGTTTTAAAAATATTAGAAATTCTATTATTTTAATTATAATCACAATTATTTAATAATCGTGGCTATATAATTTTTTTTATATATATTTAACTAATTTTTGTAATTTAACTTATGGCCATGGTTACTGATAAAATCGAGATTATGCATACACTATAAACTCAGTTTTTATTAAACCGTCGTCAAAACTCTATAGCCTCGGTTTTTAAAAAAATCGAGGCTAAATTCCTGAGACCAAATACATGTATTTCCGTAGTGTCATGACTAGTATTTCTTGATTAGGTGTGGAAATTATATTAAATCCAAAATCGATGTTTAGGAATCAAATAGTGGAAACTACCCTTGTGAGAAATATTTTGAACCTATTATCCTTTATTCTGAGTAAGAAATATTATTTTTTCTACTCTAAACACTTTTCTTATTTTTTCAGCATTATTAGATGATCTCTATAGGACATAGCATTGAATGTCTGGATTTTTACATCTTAAGGAAGTGTTATATATTTATTTTTTATTTTCTTAGATTAAATGATTTAAGTAAAAATTGATAGTAAATGTCTTTCTTCATTCATGTATGACTTCTAGTAGAAAAGAGATATATCTAAGATTACATATACAAATACAAACATAAAAAGCCAAATATTAACCACTCATCTTACCATATAAAAAATGTACAATTTGTACATGGGTCCACTCTCTAAAAAATAGATTCTCTTATAAAAAAAGAATGTAAGAGAAAGAAAAATATAGAAAGAAAGAGAGGAAAATGAATAGTATAATCTATATACTATGACAAAAAAAAGCCTAAGCAGTTGTAAGAAATGGTTTAAATTTCTTATATGGTAAGGTGAGTGGTTAATATTTGGATTTTTGTTTGTATTTGTATAGGTAATCCTGGATATATCTATTTTTTTAATAGAAGTCATACATGGGTCCACTCTCTAAAAAAATAGATTTTCTTATTAAAAAAATGTAAGAGAAAGAAAAAAAAATAGAAGGAAAGAGAGGAAAATGAATAGTATAATCTATTTACTATGATAAAAAAAAGCCTAAACATTTGTGAGAAATGATTTAATGCAAAAGAAAATATAAAAAGTAATTCCCTCAGAAGTCATTGCATTTTCCTACTTTGAGCCTTTCTTCTTTATACATATGCGAATATACTAATTCATTTCTATACATAAACTCTTTCGCATATAAATTAGTATGAGTATTTGAATCAATAGAATTCAGTATTTTTGAGAGTATTGACTTGTGAGGAATAGAGTTAAAGAAAATTCGGATTTTTGACACTAAGTTTGGGTGAAATTAAATTGATACATTTTTTATATTAAATATGAAAATGATTTTCAACTAATTATTATAATAAATCATGAATGTTAGGAAGTTGAAATAATATATGCTTAAAATTTTAATTATGAAATTTAAAAGAGATTATAAGCATGAGATATTTTTGTATTTTATTTTCATTTTTTTAATTTATTTTAAATTTTAGTTAACTTTTTATTTTATTTGTTTTATTTTGTTTTCATTTTTTGTTAATGTTTGTGGATATCATTACTGAACACCTTCATGTGACTTAAACTCATTCACTAGGGCAAGCTAGGGGTTTAAAGGCTTGGTGGGGGTTGTAATGTGTGCTTAAAAGTACTAAAATTATCATGATTTAATGCACTTTAATTGATTAAATAGATTTATATTTGTATGATTTTATCATATTTTTATATAAATTTGTCCTTTTGAAAACATGAGTATTTTTATTGTTTTTCAAGTATTTTTATTCAAAAATAATTTAAAGACTCGAAGAAAAATATTGGAGGCAATACATCACAAATATGTTTAGAAAAAAAGAGAAAAAGTTAAAAACAAATAGAAAAATTGGACAAGAAGGTCATAAATGCTACGAGCCGTGTGTATTAGCCGATTCGCATGTGTACCAGTACGTATGCCACTTCTCAATCTGTTGAACCTTGTGCACGCCATTCCTAACCCAGTGCACGCCATTCCTAACCCAGTGCATATAGTACACATATCGCACCACAAATCTCACCCCACAAGCGTGCGAGACTGCCCAAGCATGTCCAAAATCAATTTTGGAGATATTTTCTACCTTTTTTGGCCCTATCCTTATCTATAAATGAACCTTCTCCTCCATTTTAAAAATAATCCCTCAAAATAACTTCTCTCTCTAACTTTATCTCTCTAGTTTTTAGTTTTTTTTTATTTTTAAAGTTATTCTCTTTTTGAGAAAAATTAGTTATGCTTTTTTCGATTTTTAATTTTTGATTCAATAAATATAAATGCAAATCCGTTTGGAGGTTTTCCAGCAACAAAATTAACATCAAAGTTCTCTAAGGTTTTTTTAGAGGTATAATTTTAAAATGAATTCTTTACAATAATTTTTTTTGTTTTATTCTTATATGTTATGTTTAATTTTTTTGTGGCTAAACTTAACATGACTAGATGTTTGTAAATATTATATAATAATAACATTGTTATGGTTGCAAAATATTAAATAGTTAAACATCTCTATAAAATATATCGATTTTGATTTTATTGAAGATTTTATATTAAGGATATTAGAGATATATATATTATTTTTCATTATAAAATTAAATCTGAAAATTAGATTATATGTTTAATTATCATGTCTGATTTAGAGTAGTGTTCTTTTATTTATTGGTATAATCGCCCGGTAGTTAGAGTGAAGCTCTATTTCAAATATTTTTTTGTAAGAATTATTATTCGAAAATGTATTGATAACATATTTTTAGTAATGGTTTTAAAACTTAAAAGTTAGTACTGAGATAATTAAATTTTTAGGTTTAATTTGAACACCTTGAATAAATTTTAAAATGTCTAACCCTAGCAAAGGTGACATTTAAATGGTTTATTTTCAATATTTTAGAAAAAATGAATTGATTTAATTAACCAAATTAATTATCAACTTTTCTCATTGGTGTTAATTGATTTGTTTAATTAACAAATAATATCTAACCCCGCCAAATGTGGTATTCATGTAGAAAAGAGAGAATCAATAAATATCAATTCATATCTTTAATAACTAAAATAATATAAATAAGCATAATTAATTTAATTATTATATCTATAAATACTCAACTATTATAAATGATAAAAAATTGCATAATTTTTTAGCATAATTTTTTATTGAATCATATCTATGTTTATTTTTTCGTTATTGGATTAAGAAACACAAAAATCAAAATATTGTGACAGGATGTTTAGGATTTAATTTCGTTTTTAAAAGTTAGAATAATAAATTACAAACCACATATATTCCTTCTTTAGATCGACCTTGTGAATATACTTGTCATTTTTTATAAAATGATTCGTGCATTTGCGAGAGTTTTACAAGTATTTGAAAAATTGGCATTGCTGATTTTGTTCATCATATGGAAAAGGATCGCAATCTAGTTTCATTTTTGTGGCATCTAATATTCGAAGGAATTTTCATGGACAAAGTTAGCAATCAGGTTGGAAAAATGCAACAAAATTTCCAACAACCAATAGAATCCATTCAAGAACAATCCTCTAGATCTTACTAGCATCCTTGGAAGTCATATTAATAACCTTCAAATACTACACAGAAATTTCAACGTCATTCATCTACCATTGGCAAGGAAAAGTGCAAGGTTGTTTCCACTCAGAATAGGGATTGTAAGGTCAAGCTTTTTCAATATTTAGGAGGCAAGAGGAGCCTAAGATCAATGATGTTATCGAAGGTATGATTCTAGTATATCATTCTTGGGTATTAGTTCTCTTCGATATTAGTTCCATCCATTCTTTCAGTTCTTTAACATGTGCCCAAATGTTAGAACTTGCATATGAAACCATAGAAACTCCCTTACTTTACACACTCTTCTTTGAGTCTCTTATAATGTCCTATATGTTTGTAAAAATTGTTCAATCTGATTTAACCGTCAATGATTGCTAGTTGATCTCTTTACACTCGATATGAATTATTTTGGCATTATCCTAGGAATGGATTGGTTTACCAAATACAAAGCAATTAGAAATTGATATGAGAATTGAAAGTTCAAAGTTATGGATCTAATTAACTAGACTTGTGAATAAATAAATTTTGAATTATGACTAATTAAAAAATCCCAACTAACCAGAAATGCAATCGTGTGCAATAAATATGAAGTGAAAATAAATAAAATTTGGCACACAATATTTTATTTGGAAACAACCTAGACCACACCAATGACCTAAGAGAAAAACCACCACTCCACTGGACCACTATGAAAATGAGGTTCAATTACAAGTTCAAGATGTAAACTACCCTTAAAGATAATGTCGTGAAGTAATCTACTTACAAGCCACTGCTTTCCTTCGTAGTCTTTATAGGTAAGGTATTTGGACTCGGACTACTGTTCTGATGACTTGAATCACATAAGCAATAAAACGCGTTCAACTAGTACCTGAAAAGTTCGTACAAAAACACAAACATAAAGTATGACCTATAGCAGATTCAATAATGAATAACTCTAACTAGAAGATTAAAAAATACATCAGTTAATTTTGAATCATCTAGCAACCCTAGAATAATAAAATTAAGCACAAGCATAATAAATATAAATTCTTTAAAGTTAAATAATGAAATCAAATAATTATGATATTACAAACACAATTATATGATCTAGGCATTTAGGAACATAATAAAGAAGAAGTTATATGAACATATAATCAAAATATCTTAAATTAAATAGACTTATTAATCAATCAAATACAGCCATTAATGTTTGATAGATTAATTAAAGAAAGAAGCCTAGCTAAATAAATATGATATTATTTTTATTAAAAAAATTGAGAGAGAGATAGAACACAAAAACAATTAGAAAATTATAATGAATGTGGTTAAATAAAACATGAGGCATTAGGTTGTTTACATAGAAAATATTGAAGCCCTAATGTTAGGTTAAAGTCCAATTACAAATCTATCAATTAAATAATTCATAGAGTAGTAAATTGTAGGGAAAATATGGTAATTGAAATGTTTGGCATGAGTAAACAATTAGGTTCAAATTGAAGCCCTCATCACTCGATAGATCAAGTCCAGGCTCAATTAGTCGACCTTATATGTCCAATAAATCAAGACCTTTTTTGATTAATCAAACAATGGTTAAAATAAACCCTAGACTAGGTAGATCGCATTTGAACGTACCTCAATCGTTCAAGTCCTTGATCAATCTAACCCAATTTGAAAAACAACCCAAGAGAATATGGATCATACAAGATTGATCCTCTATTGATCTAACCCATTCAATCAATCGACTCAATACTCAATCGACTCAATACTCAATCGATCAACCAATGTATATACCAAAAGGACAAGTATGTATTTGCAATATGTACTCATAAAGCTCGAAAGTTTCTTTTGCATGAATGATGAACATGAAATCGTGCCTATATATTAGTTTGCATTTAAACGTTTTGTTCACGAATATAGCCAACACTCACATGAACCTAAAAATCTCTATCTTTGTCATATTCATGTGAAAAATTCTTTCCCTTGCTATATAACACTTATAGGAAAATTAAATTTTTGCATAGTGATACTATCCTATGATTTTGTAAAGCCATCTTTGCTTGAGTCTTTAGGCTTCCATGTATGCTGAAAATCAAATACACAAATATGCATACAACTTGTCTCGAAAGACTCATGGTTTATTAATCTAGTGTATATTGTAATAGTAAAGTGAAGAAATAAACATAAGCAATAAGTAATAATAGATACCATTTAAATATTAAAATTACTCCCTTTCTTGTCCTGTCAATTGATAAAAAGAGCACTTTAAACAAATTAAACAATGCGTTTCCCCCCTAAGTGTAATATATCTCCTATTAATAACCATTCTTTCCCTTTTTGTCATATGAAAAGATAATTTAACTCTGAAGCTTAAGTTCAATATAACCATGAATGCAATATATGAAGTGAATGAACTCTAAATAAGTTCTATGACTTCCTAAAATAAATTAGAATAAAAAAAGTTATAACAATTAATATATATATTTCAATTGAGGATAATAGACTTATTTAAGCATGACTATAATAGAAACACTTATTTGATCAATTACTCTTGCTCAAAATTTGACTATCTATTGAAGGCATAAGCATTTTGAGAAGATATACAAACATACTAACACATATAGTGACATATCAACAATTAATAAAATAAGATACATGTTTAAACTTCAAAAGTATATCATTTAATTCATTTATGATCAATCATGAAAGATTCAAAGGAATGAGTATTACCTATCATTGAAAAACTGCAATTGAATCCTCAATTTAACAAAATAAAAAATATCTTCCAAGAGAGATCTTAAAATTCTTTATTATAGGGATTGGTTATTTATGTATTTTCTTTTTTGTATAAATAACTTATGACTCCTTTTTTGTGCATTATAAGCTTTTCTATTTTATTTCCTCTTTTTCTGGTTAAGGAATCATACACGAGCTAGAGACCTAGTATGATGACATTCACATTATTTATGAGGTAGCTGTCTCAAACTAGGTGTCTCTCTATAGTAAAAGTTTAAAAATTGAAAAACATAGCTCAATCACAGTTTTGTAGTAAAGGTTAGCTGAAACCTAGAAATCTTACAAAATCAATCATAAACTTCAAGCATGATGTATATATTAGTTCAGTGAGTGTGTGAATAAGTTCTTGTCAACATTGATGAAAACATATATAAAAGTGTAAGTCAAAATACTCAATTACAACAAGAAGAGTCAATCAAAATAAGTCAAGTTTATAAAGGAAAGTAGTATGCAAACTCTATTTTATTATTAAAATACATCTATTCTATTTTTTTTGTTAAGATTAATGAAACATTAATAAAAATACAAGATAAAATAGCAACAAACAAATCTAATAAAGATGATTACCTAGGATTATTTAAGCACTCACCTAGATAAACATTAATGGATGGTCAGGTTATTGGAAAGAGATAATCATTTCTAACCCAAACTTTCTTTAATCTTGATTTCTTTGGGTTAAGAATAAACTACATTAGTCTTTATAGGCATGTTCTTGGACTTACCTTTAGATTCAAAAACTTTATGCTTTCTAGTATAATTATTGGAAATAATATTCATATATGGATGATAATTATGAGTCCTATAACTAGAAGAATAGAAAGGATTAATGACATGGGAAACAACCAACAAAATCCACATTTTGGTCTAATATGACCTTTCCTACTACAATGACATATAGGCACAAACTTTTGTAGTTTTATCAATTATTGGTGAAATGGTTTTTTGTACATAAGTAATACTAGGAGTAGAGTTAAAAGGCCTTACAAATGTGATCTATGATGTTGAAGGTGTATGTGTAGAATTTGAAGAATGAGAGTTAGTAGGTTTTACAAACTAAGTTTCTTTTAAAGATGATGGCATAGAATGGTAATATATATAGCCTAGCCCTTTCTTGTCTCTAAAAGGTATTCCATAATCAAGAACTTTGTTTAGATTTTCAGCTCCAATTGTTAGACTCTTCATGGATTCCTTTGATTGTTTAAATTCCTGCACAAGACTTTTGTTATCCTTTTTAAGATCTACATGGCTTGAATTCAAACCATTGGCAAGTTTAGACAAGTGATTGAGGCATTTAATTCATAGGATTTAATTTTATCATTTAATTTGATTTCTTCTAAAGTAACCTATCATTTTTCTTTTTAGATCCTATTAAATCTATAAAAGTTCATTATGACTATTAGCATTATATTTATTTAGCAAGAATTTAAAAATACTTTCCTTAAAATCTAAATCAATGTTAGACTTATTGAAATGTCTACCATTAATTGTAGTAAATTCCAAATACTTGGTACCACTATTATCTAACTCATTTGGATTTTCGTTGTAACTTTCTGAATCACAAAGTGTATACTACTACAAAGAAGGGCTTTAAGTCAGTTATTGACCAACTTAAAAGAGATTTTAAGTTGATTCATTCTAAAATGAGGTGACTTAAAATTTAAAGTTAGTTCACATGTAGAAATGAATTTAAATGACTTTAAATTTTAAGTCGGTCTTAAATCCCTACTTAAATACTCTTTATTATAGTAGTGGTAGCACTAAAGGTTCTTCCATTTCTTTTCTTTTTATTACCACACTCAGATACAAAGTGACCAATCCCATTGCATTTAAAAAATTTAGGTCTAATAGGTTTAGTTTTCTTACATTCAAAACACATAGGTTTGAGTTCTCTTCCATTTTGATATGTTGAACAATTTGGTTGTTAGTTACTCTATGAATTTCTCTAGTTGAAGAATTTATTGAGTCTTTTGGCCAAGAGTTGTAATTCTCCACCATCCTTATAATTCTTATTATCACCATTATTAGGAAAAGTTGTTTTGAAAGCAATACCTATGTTCTTTACAGGTGTTCAAAAACTCATCTCAAAGGTTTGAAGTGAGCCAACTAGTTCCTCAATTTTGATTCTATCAACATCCTTTCTTTCATTAATGATAGTGACCTTTTCATGGAAGCAATTTCATAATGAATAAAGAATCTTCCAAACCAACTTGAATTCCTCAAATTTCCATCCAAGATTAGCAGATGAGTTAGCCATATCACATAATTTAATACAAAATTCACAAAACGTTTTTTATTCTTCCATCATAATGTTTTCAAACCTAGTGCCTAATATACAAAGTTTGGTCTTCTTAACTTACGTGGTGCCCTTATGGGCAACCTATAAAGTATCCTAAGCACGCTTGGTAGTATCAACATTAGATATATGACAAATTCAATAGCATACATAGCACTAAAGATAACATTTATACCTTTTTAGTTCCAATTACTACCAATTTTATCTCCAACAATTCATTCTCTCATAGGTTTAAGAGTGATAATATTATATTTGGTAGTCATAGATGGTTCCTAACCATAAATAACAAAATTCCAGACATTTACATCTTAATAACATAGAAAGGTTCTCATATTAGCCTTCCAATATGGGTAGTTAGACTCATCAAAGAAGAGAGTATGGGTTCTAGATGAACACTCTCTCAAATGATCTATAAGATGGTCCTTGGAAAACACTAAGTATATCTAGTGACCCATTCTAATACCAATTAAAAGTTTAAATTTACAGATGTAATTAACTATAGGGGATGAATAGATAATTTTTGAATTATGACTAATTAAAAAAAATAACAAGTAGCTAGACATGAAATTGTGTGTGATAAATATAAAGAAAAATTAAATAAAACTTGACATATGATATTTAACAACTTAGGCCATACTAATGACCTAAGAGGAAAACTACTAGCCCACTGGATCACTTAATATCCACTATGAAAATAAGGGTCAATTATAGGACTTAGACTTAAACTACCCTTCATGATAATACCCCCAAGTAATTTACTTATAAACCGTTGATTTTTTCATAGTCTTCACAAGAAAGGTGTACATATCCAAATTATTGTTTAAATAACTTGATTCATACAAGCAATTGAACCCATTAAATAAACCCTTGGAAAGTTAGCATAAAAACACAAGTGCAAGTATGTCTTAAAGCAGATTCAATAATGAATAACCCTAACTAGGAGATTCAAAAATATAACAATTAATTTTATATCATCAGGAAACCTTAGAATAAGTACATTAAGAACAGGTTCTATAAAATACCTTCTTTAAAGTTAAATAATCAAATCAAATAATTATGATATTACGTCACATAGTTATTTGATCCAAGTATTCATGAACATAACGAAAAAGAAGTTATTTGAACATATAGACAAAATATCATAAATTAAATAGGCTCATTAATCAATCAAACACAACCACTAATGTTTGACAGGTTAATTGAGGAAAGAAGCCAGAACAAATATTGTCATGATTTGGCAAAGAAGTTTAGGAGAGAGAGAGAGCATTAAAACAATTAAAAAATTATAATTATTTAGTATTATTCATGTAACAAGTACGCAACCCTAGCGACTTATGGTGCCTCACCCTGGTAAGAGTAGCTCATGCATCACCACTTGAAAATAACGGGCTGATGTGATCCAAGAACCAAAACATGGTGATCAAGAGTTAGCCCAAGTAAAAATGGCCCGATATTAGCAACCTACCCCACGAACAAGATCACCTCTTTACATACCAGAACTAAAGCAAATCATGTATGAAAACCTCAAGATAACAACTTGGAAGCATTTTTACATATAAGATCTCTAGTCTCCCTTATTAGATGACCTCATTAGATAAAATGTAAAAAGATCGTCTTATAAATTAATTGTATTCTAGTAGCTCATACTAGAAGTATCGACCTATGTAACCTCAGTACCTATCCAATATGTGTTATATATACCTCCTTAGGAGAAGAATAAAGGAACTTGGCTCATTATTAACATTTTTTACATCTCTCAATAAATCACTATAATCCATAACACCAAATTCTCCCCAAACAATAATGAATGTGGTTAAAGAAAATAAAAGGCATAAGGTAGTTTAAATAGAAAATATTATAGCCTTAATGTTGGCTTAAATTCCAATTACAAATCTATCTATTAAGCAATTCATATAGCAATAAATTATACGAACAATATGGTAATTGTAATATTTTACTTAAGTAAACAATTAGGTTAAAGTTGAAGCCTTTACTGCTCGATTGATCTAGTCTATGCTCTATCAATTGACCTTTTACATTTGAATCAAGACCTTTTTTTGATCATTCTAGCAACGATTGATTATCCCCAACTCTATTTATCTAACCTAATTTGAAAAATAACTCGAAAGGACATTGATCCTAGAAGATAAATCATCGATCAATATTAGTTCAATCGACCATTGTATATACCAAATCTTCCTAAGTGTGTAAGATGTATGCTCACATGCATAAGGATAAATATATACTTGTAACATGCAAACGTGAAGTTCAAAAGTTTGTTAGTTTGAATGATGGACATGAAAGCACATCTAGAAACAAGTTTATATTTAAATGTTTTGCTCATGTATATTTTGAGCACTCACTTAAATCTTACAAGAAGAAAGCATAGCTCTTTTGAATTTTTTGGAAGTAGAAGCAGATAGTGGAATAAGGTTAGTACAGATACCAATGGTGAATGAATATTGTGATGTATTTTTAGAAGAGACTTAGACTTTCTTCAACATGAGAAATTGATTTTAAAATCAAGTTCTATCCTAAAAATATGCCAATATCAATCACTCCTTATCAAATAGCTATAGAGAAACTTGATTTAAGGAGACAATTGGACTAATTGTTAGCAAAAGGATTCATTCGACCTAGTTCGTTACCTTATTAAGCACCTTTTCTATTTGTCAAAAAGAAGGATGAAAGTTTCAGACTGCATCAATTATCGTCAACTAAATAGGTTGGCTATAAAAAATAAGTATCTATTATGCCAAATCGATGAGTTATTCAACCAATTTAATGGTGCAAGTTTCTTTTCAAAAATCATGGTAAGGTCTAGATATCATTAACTACTAGTTAAAGAGTCGAATATACTCAAAACTACTTTGCATATAAGGTGTGGGCATTTTCAATTTTTGTTATGCCATTTGGTTTAACTAATGCTCCTGTTGTTTTAATTGACTTAATGAAAAGGTTATTTTGACCTTACTTAGATCAATTTATCATTTTCTGTATCAATGATATATTGATTTATTTCAAAAATATGTGAAGAACATGAAGAGCATCTTTGGATTTCTTTGCGAATTCTTAGAGAGCATCAACTATATGCAAAGTTTGAGAAATATGATTTCTGACTTATTGAAGTCAAATTCCTCTGACATGTCATATTTGGGAAAATACATTATTTTGGATCAAACCAAATTGAAGTAGTATTAAGTTGGAAACAACTAAGAAATGTAACCAAAATTTGAAGTTTTCTTAGATGGTGAGATATTACCAATGTTTTATGCAAGAATTGTCGAAGATTATTGCAACTTTGACACAACTTACTAAAAAGGAAGTCAATTTTATATGAGATGGAGCTATTGAAGATTCATTACAAGATATGAAAGTATGACTGACGACTACATCAATTCTTACTATTCCAGATAGTATGCACCTTATGTGGTCTTTATTGAGGCTTCACTACAAGGTATTTGATGTGTTCCAGTGAAAAAATGATCAACTGGTTGCCTATTAGTCATGAGTGAAATTACCCAACATATGACAGCATCTCACTCAAAGATATAGAGATGTTATTGCTTTGGTCCCAAATTTCAAATCTTTTTAGATCATAAAACTCTCAAATATCTTTTTACTCAAAAATATCTCAACTTGAGATAAAGAAGGTGGATATAATACCTTTAAGATTATAAAAGTAGCATCTTAGCAAAGCTAATACAGTAATGGATGCTTTATTTTTCAAGTCGATCTTTGTTGCACAAATGATTTTGGACACCTCGCAAAACACTCAAATTGTAGAATGTTACGAGCTAATATTTTATGATGATTGGAGTTAAGTATTCTAGTACAACCTCTTATCTAGTCCTACATTGCTAGATAATGTTAAAGTGGTCCAGTATAACAATCATAATATCTGTCAAGTATGGTCCACTCTAACGATCCTAAAATCTGTGAATTATGGTGTAGAATGGTTGAAGGAGAGACAGTGGAAGAATAGACTTATAAGTCAAAAATTTATGGTATATCTTGAAAGCATAAAAATTTATCATGATTTAGAAAGGACCTATGGGTATAGAGGAATGAAAAATGATGTAGCATAATTCTTAGTTAACTATATGATATGTCAACAAATCAAGGTGGTGCATAAGAAACCTATGGGACTAATTCCACCACTCTTAGGACCATAATGGAATTGGGACAACCTAACGATGTAATTCATACAAGGATTAGCTCATACTTCTCAAGGTCACAAATCCATTTGGATAATTGTTGACCATCTCACAAAATCTGTTCATTTTGTTCAAGCTAAAACTTGATACTCAGTGAATACTTTGAGTGATTTTTCCATTTAGAAGATCATATGATTGCATGACATACAAAAGAAAATTGTATCATATCGAGATCCAAAGTTTACCTCACGTTTATGAAAATGTGTGCCAGAAGCTTTGTGTATAGAATTATTGCATAGAACGGCTTATCATCCTAAATCGATGGACAATCTAAAAGGGTTATTCAAATTTTAGAAGACATGTTATAAGCCTATGTTATGAAATTCAAACGAAACTAGAGAAAACATCTAACATTTGTTAAGTTTGCCTACAACAATAGTTATCATTCTAACATTGGGATGGCTCCCTATAAAGCCTTTTATATACTACCTTGTAGATCTTCAATGTGTTAGGAGGAATGTGAATATTTCAATAGATGATAACTAATCTTATCAATGGAACAATTAAAAATATTTTCATCGCACAAGATAAACTTTGTACAACTCAAAGTCAATACAATATTTGTGCTAATCATGACCATTGACCATTAATTTCGAAGTGGATGATTACATTTTTTTCTCAAAGTTCAACCTGAGAAGGGAGTAACTTGTTTTGGAGTAAAGTAAAAGTTAACACCATGCTAAGTCGAGTCGTTCTAAATTATAAAAAAGAATTGGTGATGTAGCATATTAATTGGAGTAACCTCTATAATCATCACAAGTTCACAATGTTTTTTATGTTTTTTATGTATTTTCTCTACAAAAATGTCAAAGAATTTAAAATAGTATTTGATAGAATTGTTGTTACAGGAAGACGTGTCATATGAAGAAAAATCGATGACGATAATTGATTTCTTAGTTAGGAAATTTAAAAGAAGAGTAATATTACTAGTAAAATTTCAATGGAAATGTCATAGCACTGAAGATGCAACTTGGAATTTAGAGTTTGAAGTTCCCTTGAAATATCATTACTTATTTGAGGAGTTGTAAATTCGAGGACAAAATTTTCTTTAACTGGGTAGGATTATAAAACCCCAAAATTTTGTAACAAATTATATAAGTGTCTTAAAAGGAACTTTTAATAATTTTTAAGATGTAGTGACGTATCAAAAGATTTCATGCAAAAAATGGGATTGATTGTGAAAAATTGGAAAATCTACTCTCTACGGCGAGTAGTTGGCAAGGAGTTAACACATTCGCAGAGCCTTACTATTGTCTCAATAGGGTACCTCAATAAGCCACCACTAGGGTGGTCAACGAGGGCTAGTTTGGTATATAAATAGGCTTGGGTTGGACCATTTTTCTTCACCCAAAATTTTCCTCCTTACTCTTTAAAAGTTTCTCTCTCTAAAAATGTTTCTCTTTAAAATTATTTTGGTTTTTGATACATTTTGGAGTGCATTTCAAGGATAAGATATCTATGTGTTTGGGTTTGATAGAATAATATTGGGACAAGTTTTCATGTAGAGGTTTCTACTCTAACTTTTTATTCATGTATATATTTTCATAAAAATGTCGGGCATCATACATTATAGATAAAAGGAAACTGAATGCCATGATTTTTACAAATAATATTACAAATGTTGTTAAAATGAAATACTTGTTATGAACATTTTTTATTTGCATATATGGAAACTTTTATATGAAACGAGTATTAAAAATAATACTTATGATATCTAAGATTTTATGCATCCATCATAAATATAATTTTTTCATGTGTAGTATACCTACATATGCGTTTGGTAGAGTATGGTACCCATGGATTATTGGTTGTAGTGGACTATTTTCAATAGACTATAGGTATGCATTTGCAATCACATATATTCTCAAAGTTTGTTTGTCTATGAGTCTTGGATTTTGACCGCACATGGGCATCTGAGTTAGACCCCCCATTGTGTCTCAAACCATCTACGGGTCTTGAAGGTTGATTGCACATGAAACTCGGAGTTGCAACCCTTATTTTGTCTCAGAGTGGACTGCCCATAAATAAGGGTCCATATGATATGGACATTGACTAATACATGTGACATATGTATCTCAAAGTATGGCCATACATGGGGTCAGAGGCAACTTACATACATCTCAGAGGTTGGCGGCGCATGTGTCCATGTGTTTTGAATATAGGTTACATATCATGCATATAGATTTTACATTTGCATAGCATATTTTATCTTGTATGAAGTACAAGTCTATCAAATTTTGTAAACAATATTCTTCACACATTGTAAACTAAGGATGATAATGATTATTTCTATTCATGAAATATTATTGTATATGACATTCATCATGAATATTTGTTATTATATTATTTTGGGATAGACTTCTACTAAGCTACTTGTAGCTCATCCCGTTTCCATTTCCTCTTCAAATTAGGTTTCAGTAGAGGGCTCGTGTTTTGACGTTGGAGAACAATTAGAATACAAGTTTTACTTTTACCTTGTTTATTTCATTTTGTATCATTTATTTTAGAGATATTTTTTTCTAGAATTTAAATAGTTTTTTTTTTGATAAATTTGCATTTGAATAGGGATATCCTGAATTTAATAGAAATTTAAGTAAAAATTAATTTAAAACTTTCTTAAAACTATAATTTAAAAATACCTATCATTTCTATCTCACGTTCCCTTTTCCAGGATATGATGATATTTGTGTCTATATTATGATAAAAATGATTATAGTTGTTTATGTCAGCATTATGATAGAAGCGGTTATGATAATGAAAGATCCAAGCATTAATAATTATAAATTAGCTTCTAGGTATTTGAAAAATAGATATAAAATATTAGGGCTTAGGTTTTAGAAAATGAGATCTCTCAAAAAAATTTATCTATACAAGATTTTTCTTACACTTCCTCAATAGATTGGTTCAATGTGGAGTTCAAACATATTCTTATTTTGCCAAAGAAATTACATTGGTGTATGTCTGATGCTTGTATACAGTTTAATTTATCTAGGGAGATAAACGTCCATGTTTCTTTAACACTCCTGTTGAGAGGATGAATTTTTCCTCAAAAAATCATATGAAATACGAGACTCGATATCCGTTTCTTAACATTAGTTTAATTTGTCTGTTCATGTTCTTTATAATTTACGTTTTATTACTTTTTTTAATTTTGTAATTTATATTTTGTTATTCAAAATTATAATAACATTTTCTGTTCATCTTTATATTTTCCTAATAATCTTAAGACAAATCCTCATTCGTTGTAAGCAGAAACAGGTTGTTGTAAATCTAATTCTCATTCAGATTCCAGAGATTCAATTTCTTGAATTCTTCACATTGTGAATTTTATCGTTATCTCTCATCAAATTTGTTTCAACCTTCTTTCTAATTATGCTTGGTAATTTTTATATTAAATTGATTTTCTTTTGGAAACGGCATAAACTTGTCATGTTTATGATATCAATTTTGTCTTACAATTATAATATATATTTAGTGGTGATCGTTTGTTACAATCGTTTTTTTTAATATGCAAATTTTGTTTATGCTTACTGTAATTCTTTTAAGTTGATTAATTTTATATTAACTGTTATCTTATGTTTGATTCCGTTAATATCTCCTCTTAATTGTTCCCATGTATGGTACCCTAATTGTCGTGTAATCTCTGAGACTATACAATTTTGTTTTAAAATAAAGAAAATATTTTTCCTATGTATTAGAAAAATAGTTACTCTTTCATGTATTAAAAAAATGGTTTGTTATTTCTGATTTTTTGTACCATTTCCAATTTAATTGCTTCTTGTTTAATGCTTATCTTTTGGTACCGTTTCCAATTTATTTGGTTCTTGCCTTCAATCGCTTTTTTGGGTTCAGCTCTAGCTTACATTCATTTCTCAATCTGTTTGTTTAGTACATGTCATTAATAATTAGGGTTATTTTCTATATTACTTTAGAATTTTGATATATGATTAAAAAAAAGTGTTTTAATCTTCCCCACGTTGAATATATATGTAATCATATTAAGGTTTGACTTGATTCCTTCTCTCAAATTTTTGCTTTATGCATGCATAACGTTGTAAAATTCACAATTTGTGTATTAATTATTCTGGCATCTGAATGTACAATTGTGTCTTTTTATCTCCTATTATGTGGGTGGTATATTATTGATGCAGTTGCCTTCATGGAAGCTTGGTGATTCATAAGGAGTTACTTTAATTTGACCAGTTTGGCTTGTAATTTTTTATTTCATCTTGTCATTTTGGATCAACTCTTATGTTAATTATTATTACTTTCACTCTAAACAAGAAATTTGAACTAACTATAACTTGTGTTGATAACTCTCATAAAATATATTTTTCCTGGTGATTCCTCGGTTATGAATTTTGCGTTAATTATAATATATATTGTGTGAAATTGTTTCGAAAACAATTTTATTTCATGGACTTCTTGAGTTGGAAGTTTAACTAATTAACTGTTATAAAGCTCCTTAATATAAGAAGCAAATTAAGGAGTAAAACATGGAGCAAAACATGGAACAATTCATGGAGCAAAACAAGGAGCTTAATTCAAGGAGCAATTTAAAGAACTATTAATTTAAGGAGTAATTCAAGGAGTGAATTTTCCTATAAATAGATATGTAATTGTAATGAATTAATCATCCAAAGTGTTCATTCCAATTGAGAGAAAAGCTTAGAGAGAAAAGCTTTTGTGAGAGAAAATTGAGAGTAATTTTCTTGGGTGTAATTGGGTTGTGAGTTGTGAGTGTTGTAAACACCTTATATAATTTCTCCCATTTTCGGTAAAAGATCTGCGTAGAGGTCAGGAGGCGTAAGCAAGATTGGTAGAACTCCGTTATCAAATTTTGTGTGTTAGTTTTCTATTCTTGCTTTCTCATAAATGCGGCTTATCGAGAATTTGCGTTATTTAAACAAGCGGTATCGAGAGCTATTGGTGGTGATTTACGTCAATTTTACGCAAGAAATGTCGAGAACGATCCGAAGGAAGTCAGTTTTAGTGGGGCTTGATAGCCGAGTAGATGAAGGAAGGGTGAAACTCGAGAAATTTGATGGCACTGATTTTGGGTTTTGGAAAATGCTGAGATAGATGATTATACGTATCAAAAGAAATCTATATCAACCTCTCACGGGGAAGAAACCGAGAAGCTATGAAGGAAGAAGATTGGAATCTTACAGACGAGAACCACCGAGTTATTCGATTGGCCTTTATCCGTAATGTTGCCTTCTTGTAGCAAAGGAAAAGACCGTGGTGGGTCTTATGGCGACTCTCAATATGTATGAGAAGCCATTGACCTCGAACAAAGTGCACTTGTTGAGGCGTTTGTTCAATTGCGGATGAATGAAGGCGCGTTGGTGGCTGACATCTCCGAATGAACCGACCACGGTCCATGACCAGGTTGAGTTTAGTGGAAATTGGTCGATGAAGAAATGCGAGCATTAATACTTTTATCTTCTGAGAGAAAGTTGGAATGCTCTTGTCACGCTTTTGTGAAGTAGCTTGTCGGGAAGCAATAAGTTGAAATTTGACCATGTTCGTGATCTGGTTCTCTTTGAAGAGATCAGAAGCGTAGAGAGTTAGATGAATCGTCAACTTCTTGGTTTTGCATACGAGTCGAGGAAGAAATTCAACCAAAGGGAATGAACGTGGCGAGCGGACTGAGGTAGATCAAAGGACAGAGAGGTCCAAATCCGGGAATCCTAATAATTCCACGTAGCTCGAAGACTATCGAGTGTTTGAATTGTGGAAGAGCAGAGACGCTACAAAAATCAATGCAAGAGTGCACCGAAGGACAAACAAGTGAAGGCATAGGCAAATGTTACTTCCATCTTAGGAGGAGACGATGCATTGATATCTTTCTTTTGGAAACGAGGAAGAATCTTGGGTGTTAGACTACGGAGCATCGTTCCATGCTACTTCACAAAAAGAATTCTTCGAGAAATATGTCCTGAAACCTTGGAAAGGTATATCTTGGTGATGATCAACCATGTGCTATTATTGGCAAAGGTGTAGTGAAGATTAAGTTGAACGGATCTGTTTGGGAGGCGAAGGATGTCGGGCATATTCCCGATCTCGAAGGAACTTAATCTAAGTGGGGCTGAGTTGACGATGAAGGCTACTGGCTACGATCTTCCATGGTGATGATTGGAAGATTTCAAAGGAGTGCAATGAGTTGCTTGAGGCGAAAAGTGGCACTTCTTTACATGACGAGAGGCACGTTGTTCGGTACGATTCTGTGAAGCAATGAAACAATAAATCTGTGGCACCGAGAGACTAGGCCATATGAGTGAGAAGGGGATGAAGATTATGCACCTCAAAGGGAAAACTTCAGTACGATGCGGGAGATAGACATGTGCGAAGATTGCATACTTGGAAAGCAAAAGAGAGTCGGCTTTCAAACAAGTTGCGAGAATCCCAAAGAAGGAAAGACTAGAGAGCTTATTCACTCGATGTTTGGGGACCAACGACCGTCTCATCTATTGGTGGGAAACACTACTTCATGACTTTCATTGATGATCACTCTCGGAAGGGATGGGTTTACTTTCTAAAGCATAAGTACGAAGTATTTGAGGCTTTCCCGGGAAGATGGAAAGCTATGGTGGAAAATGAGACGGGTTTAAAGATCAAGCTCGAGAACCGATAATGGTGGTGAATATGAAGACACCGGATTCAAAAATTTCTCTTATGAGCACGGGATCGAGAATGGAAAGAGCTGTGCCGGGCACGCCTCGGCACAATGGGTGTAGGCGGCGTATGAGCCGAACGTTGACGAAAGAGCCGGAAGCATTCGTATACGGTCAAGTCTACCGAAGCAACTCGAGCGAAGCGATCGGCTCACGGCGGCTTACTTGATCAAGCAGAGGCCCATCGTTCCATTGGACCATAGAATACCGGGGGGAGGTATGGAGCGGAAAGAGGTGAAACTATCACATCTAAAAGTTTTCGGTTGTGTAGCATTTGTGCATATCGGTGATCAGCGGGAATAAGCTTGAGTCCCACGAATCCAAGAAATGCCACGTTCATTGGCTATGGTGAGGATGAGTTTGGCTACCGCATTTGGGATGTGAAAAGAAGAAAGTTATTCATAGCGAGAGATGTGATTTTCAATGAAAGGGTGATGTATAAGGACATGCATAAAATATCGCCAATGACTCGGGACGAGAATGAGTCGGTATTTGCGGTGCGAGATGATGTCCCGGATACTTCCTTGTGAGAACCAATTGTAACAAGTCCTCAGCTAGAGGAACTTTGTTTGACAATGCAGTACACAACATTCCGACAGCTCCTGTATTGAGAAGGTCTTCTCGACCTCATGTGCCTAATAGGAGATACATGAACTATATGTTGCTAATTGATGGAAGGGAGCCTGAATGCTATGATGAAGCTTGTCAGACTCGAGATTCCAACAAGTGGGAGCTTGCTATGAAAGAAGAAATGAAATCTCTCATCTCGACAGGACATGGGAACTAGTGAGTTCCCTATGGGAAAGAAGGCACTTCACAACAAATGGGTGTACTGGGTGAAAGAGGAGCATGATGGTTCCAAGAGATACAAAACCCGCCTAGTTGTCAAAGGGTTTCAACAGAAGGAAGGAGTTGACTACACTGACATTTTTGCTCCCGTTGTGAAGCTTAATACTATCAGATCAATATTGAGCATTATAGCCATCGAAGATCTTCATCTTGAACTGTTGGATGTGAGAGCGCATTCCTTCATGGAGATTTAGATGAAGAGATATACATGTACCGGCCCGGAAGGTTTCTCGAGAAATGGGGAAGAAGAACATGGTGTGTAGACTTAAGAAGAGTTTGTATGGCTGAAACAAGCCCGAGACAATGGTACAAAAAATTTGTGACGGCCGTACCTGAGGAAGGTTTCCCGGAAGTGCAATCTTTGATCATTGTTGCTACTTGAAGATATAGGTCAGATTATATAATTTTACTACTTTATGTTGATGATATGTTAGTAGCGAGGTTCGGATATGGATGATATTAAAGGTTGAGACGTTAGCGATTGTCAAAGGAATTTGACATGAAAGACTTGGAATCGACAAAGAAGATTCTTGGAATGCAAATCACAAGAAATAAGAAGAAAGGATCCATGCAGGTTATCTCGAGCGAGTACGTGATCATGTTTTGCAAAGATTCAACGCATGAGGCGATGCGAAGCCGGTTAGCACACGCCGGCCGGTCATTTTCACCTATCCAAGGATCGGTCCACTCGGACGAGAAGAAGAGAGAATTCATGGCTAAGGGTTCCTTATGCCTCGGCCATTGGAAGTTTGATGTACGCAGTAGTGCATGCGAGACGGAAACATTGGCCATGTAGTGGGAGTTGTTAGCAAATTTATGTCAAATCCAGGGAAAACTCATTGGGAAGTAGCCAAGTGGATTTTGAGGTATCTACAAGGCACCATAGAAAAGTGCTTGTACTTTAGTAAAGGAGAGTTAAAACTACAAGGGTACGTAGACGCAGACTTTGGAGGTGAAGTTGATCACTTAGAAGAAGCACCCACAGTTATATATTTACTTGTTAGAACTATAGTTGTTAGTTGGATGTCACAAATACGAGAAAATTGTCACTCTATCCACTACTGGAGGCTAAGTATGTAGTAGTAGCGGAAAGCTAGTAAAGAGAGATGATATGGCTTGAGGTTTGTTAATTGGTGGGATTCAAACAAGAGAAGAATGTTCTATAGGTGATAGTCGAAGTGCAATACAATTGGCGAAGAATTCGACATTTCATTCTAGAACAAAGCATATTGGACTTCGTTATCACTTCATCGGATCTCTGTTGGAAGATGATGTGTTAATCTGGAGAAAGATTCAAGGAAGCAAAAATCCGGCGGATATGTTAACAAAGGTGGTGACTATTGACAAACTGAAGTTGTGCTCAACTTCAATTGGTCTGCTAGAGTAACAAAGACTAGAAAAGCTGCTGCATTGATCAAGGTGTGAAGACAGATTGAAATCAGTCTTCAAGTGAGAGATTGTTATAAAGCTCCTTAATTTAAGGAGCAAATTAAGGAGCAAAACATGGAGTAAAACATGGAGTAAAACATGGAGCAAAACAAGGAGCAAAACATGGAGCAATTCATGGAGCAATTCATGGAGCAAAACAAGGAGCTTAATTCAAGGAGCAATTTAAGGAACCATTAATTTAAGGAGTAATTCAAGGAGTGAATTTTCCTATAAATAGATGTGTAATTGTAATGAATTAATCATCCAAAGTGTTCATTCCAATTGAGAGAAAAGCTTTTGTGAGAGAAAATTGAGAGTAATTTTCTTGGGTGTAATTGGGTTGTGAGTTGTGAGTGTTGTAAACACCTTGTATAATTTCTCCCCTTTCAGTAAAAAGATCTATGACGAATGGAGGCGTAAGCAAGATTGGCCGAACTCCGTTATCAAATTTTGTGTGTTAGTTTTCTATTCTTGCTTTCCCATAAATCTGGCTTATCAGGAATTTGCGTTATTTCCCAACATTAACTACCGATTATTGATTTTTTTGATTAGTTTCAAATTTCATGAAGTGAATTTTCTACTTCAGGTCAGCTTTACAAATTTTTTGTATTTCTGGATTCTAAATGTTCATGTCTAACATATATTGCTACAATGCATACATATAGTCTCAGATATTTAGTCTCGATTTATTAAAAAATCGAGGCCAAAGGATTTTGGTCTCGGTTATTAAAAAACCGAGGCTATAGGCATACCCTATTAATTTTTTTCTTTTTTACACTAAACATAAAAAAATTTTATAATTTTTTTCTTTTTAATTCCTTTTTTTTCCCTTTTTTTACCACTTTTTTTCCACTCCTAATAGCTCTCATCTTTATTACTACCAAATTTTCTCTTTTTTTCCCTACTCATTTTCTTTGCTCAAACCCTATACACCAGTGCCGCTCAAACCCTTTCCTCATTTTTCATTCGTCTCCCTCATCTCATTTTTTCATTCGTCTCCCTCGTCTTATTAATATGCTTGTGTTCTTGGCTTTATCATATTTTGATTTAATGGTTTCAGTTATGTTGTTTTGCAGTTGGTACAAAGATGGAGCTTTTGGATGGGCGATTTGAACTATGAGAGGTTAAGAAACTTGAGGGCAACACAAATAGGGTATGGAGTCTCGCTTGGAATTCAGTGACTGGTGTTAATGGTGTTCCCTCTATTTTTGCTTCTTGTAGTGGTGATAAGACCTTTCGTATTTAGGAGCAGATCCACTCTTCCTTTTCTTCATCTTGGAACTGCAAGGTTTCGTTTGTTCGTTTGTTTAAATTATTTTATTTTGATACATTTATGTTGTTTTTGGTTGCTTATAATATTTTGAGAGAATCAACAGATATAATTTAAGTTTTTTTAAGTTTTTAAATTATGAAGAGCAATATTTTGTGCGATAATTTAGAAAAAAAACCTTTTTGTTAGGTACCAAATATAGTTTCTTATGCAACTATTGTTGATGGGTTCTGTGAGTACGGATTGCTGAAAAAGGCTAAAGAACTTTTCTTGGAAATGAAAGGTAGGGGGATTGTCCCTAATGTAATTGTTTATAATGATCTGATACACTATTTTTGCTACGAAGGGAATTTGGAAGATGCTAAAAGCTTGTTGAACAAGATGGTAGATGAAGGTGTTCATCCAAACACAGTAACCTTTAACATCTTGATAGATGTGCTTTGCAAAAAAAGAAATATTAAAGAAGCAAATTATATGCTTGAACTAATGATTAAGAAGGGTGAAAGTCTTAATTTATTTAGTCCTAATTTATTTACATACAATACCATGATAGATGGGTTATGTTTAGTCGATGAAGCAAAGGAATTGTTTATATCTATATCAAGTAAATGGTGTAAACCTTATGCTTGCATTTTCGATGTGTTCATTAAGGGATATTGTAACAAAATTGAGGATAACAGAAGCCTTGAACCTCTACAGGGAAATTATTAACAAGGGTGTTAGGCCTTCAATAAGAATGTATATTTCATTATTAGCTGGTCCTTTCAAGGCTGGTAAGGTTGATGATACGCAATAATTTTAACGAGATGCAAGTTCATGGTGTGGCTCCTAAATTATACGCTGTTGGAGTTATTTTTGACATCCTTAGCTCTCATCTATTTTTTTGTTTGACTTGTGGGTTAGAAAATTATAATTTTATCAAGATTTTTGCATTCATTGTCAACTATTGATTGAAGTCCCTTTATGAATCAAATTTAGACTTGAAAACAACATTTAGAAAGAAAACAAATATGGAAAATTAGCACCTCTACAACCATTAATAGAAATCCAACACATTCAATGGGTGGTGGTGCTTATGTTCGTGCTTGGTGCAGCTGTTGGCACTGGTGCTGGTGTTGGTACTGGTGCTTTGTGCCGGTGCTTGGTGTCTGTGCCTGGTGCTAGTGCCTGATGCATAGGGTTAAGGCCATAAGGAGAAATGTATGTTCTCTTTATTTTCTCTATTTATATATTTTTTTTATATTGATAATATTGTTTTAATGAATTATAGGCCATCACATATTTCCAAAGTTTCAAATAAGGGTAAGAATTACAGCGACACCAAGTGCATGAGTTTTCAATGTAGGCACCAAGGGTAGCAGCACCAAGCACCAAGCACCAGGCACTAGGCGAGTCGGTTAGGTGTAGGATTTTTTTATGACAAGCTTGGTGCGCTTTGCATGCAATGGTTATAATACAAGGTTTTTCTGACAACATGTTAAGTATGAACAATTGAAATGTATTTTTCCCTATTTTCCTGAAAGCCCTATTATGTCATTCACACCTAAAAGCCCTATTTGGCTGTCATCTTCTCCTCTACTTATTTCTATTCTACCATATGGCCACACCTTTCACGGTCACTACTTGGATGCTATCAGCTCCATGATCATACCAAAGATTCTTTATGCATCCCTTGTGCTATGGGAAAATGTTAAACACCAAATGTGGTAATTTGTTTTGTGAATTCTAAATTTGATTTTGATCTCTAAATAGTTTCCAATAGTTAGAAAGGAAATGGAAAGATGAAAACAAAATTAATGATTTTCCTAGTAGATCTAATAAATTCTATAGTTCAAATTTTTCCCCTTTCTAATTTGTATGTGTTTAGAGGGTTTCCTGTTTGTTTAAAGTATGTTCCTGGCATTAACTTCAGAACAAAAAATGATCCTTTCAAGGTACACTTTTGTTTCCTCGATTATTTAATCAACTTTAAGATTCGTTTGTTTGTGTTTATCTTATAGTTTATGTAGATAGTTTAAGATCAGTTTGTTTGAAAATGATATTTCTCTTTCTACTCATATTTCTTTAATTTTAGCAATTTGTTAGTGTTGGGGCTAGTATGGTGGCGCTAGTGCTGGTGCTGGTGCTGGTGGCTGGCGTTGGTGCTAGTGCATAGGTACTGGTGCCTGGTTTTGGTGCCTGCCTCCATTGCTAGAAAATTAGTAACTCTCAATTGACAACTTTTTCTTGTTGTATTTGTTATTCCTGTTATTGATTGGAACTTTATTTTTCTACTTCACATGTTTCTTAGGACATGAGTCAAGCAACCCCGAATCAGAAACTGGCTACCACAAATCTTCATGGTTATGAGTGGAATTTTAAACATATATTTAGAGATAGCCATTCATAGAATTGAAATTATGGCTTTTGATTTCTTGATATGGTTAGCTATTTCTTTATTAAGGGTTAAAGCTATTTACTTAGATTAATAATTAATGATAGTTGGATATGTTGAGAACTAAAGCTGAATTAATACTTGAATTTGTTCACCAAACTTACATTTTACACTAAGTAATTAATTAGGTCAACCTCGAAGACATTTAATCACAACAAGCTGGAGTACATTTGTCACTTCCAAGAGATTGGTTGCTAGAGATGCCTTTGTGTTTTTGAGGTGTGTATGAGCGGATTTATTTCTTACTGTGCTAGGTGTCCATGTGTTTTAGAGGAAATCAAGCAATATTTTTTAGATGGGTTGTTAGTGGATATGATGTGGGATGTTCATGACTAGTTAAACTATGATATAATTATTTGTCTTTACAGAAAAGCCACGTATTAGTTTAGACTGTGATATACATTTTTCTTAAATTTCAGGGAGCTTCTAGTGGACTTTTATACGAGTTTAGGGAAACGAAAACCTCATCAGAATTGGAAATTTCTTGATGAGCATACTGATATTAGTAAAAACATTTCATGTATCTTTTTGGAACACTTCAATTAGCTAGTTATATTAAGGTGTTATTATGTTTAATGTATCTATTAAACTCTTAATTAATATAATATCCCCCTTAAGTTTAATATAATAACTCTTAATTTTCTCAATTTATTTTAATTCATATTTAAAAATTAGGTTAATTGAGATGTATATGGTCAATAGATATCATTTTGATTACAAGTCTATGGCCTCAGTTTTTAAAAAACTGAGGCCATAGGGTGTACCTATGGCCACAGTTATTAGAAATCTGAGACCATGGGTGTACCTATGGCCATGATTATTAGACAATCGAGGCCATAAGATCTACCTATGGCCTCAATTATTAGAAAACCGAGGCCATAGAGTCTACCTATGGTCACGGTTATTAGAAAACTGAGACCATAGGTTGTATCTATGGCCTCAGTTATGTAATAACCAAGGCCATAGGTAACGACCTATGGTCTCTCTTACTTAGGTTTCGGTTCTTATAATTGTGACCATAGATCTACGGTCACATTTAAAAATCAAGTTCATACATATGTTTTATAGTAGTGATAGGATAAATTAATATATGTTTATTTTGAATTTAGTTGTGCGTATCAATCATGTTAGTGCAAGTGGTTTTTACTTTTCAGAATTTAAAAAGGTTTAAATTAATTGTTCCTTTCATTCCAATTTGGTACTAGACGTGATTTATATATTCTTTGATTGATATTTAATTATGCATTTGTGGATGATATCTTTTTGGCATGATGATTTTAATGCCTGATTAATATTGTGATTTTATAGCTAGTATCATTACATGTCAAAAGATCATCTAGTTGTTTGAGCAATAGTATTTGATATGCAACTTATATTGATTAATATTTGTTGATATTTGATTTAGAAGGCTAGCACATGACAATGACATTAGACTATATACTTTCAAGCTATTATTTTTCTTTGGTATTGTTGGAGTATTAATCTCACCTTTGTATGTGTACGCTATAATTTGATTTTGATTGATTTATTAATATTAATCATTCAAATGTGGCTATAGTCCGGGTTGTAGTTTAAAAAAAAAAATAGTGCAAACCATTTGCATATTGAATTGGTGGGTGCAGACTAACTATTTTTGATAGTAAGATGTCCAAAGTTTTATAAATTCATCCATTCGAAAGAAATAAAAATTGATAAATTGGATGAATTCATAATTAATTAATTGTGGCACTTCACAAATTACATATTAGTTGATTTCACTTTAAGAAATAAGTAAATTCATATCTGTAAAATAGTAAAATTTTGAAATGATAAAATTGCTTGATTTTATATTTCAAAAAAGAGAATTTGAAAATTTTTGTATTCACAAAAGTTGGGTATTTGGTATTGAAAATTAGCAAATTTTTTATGTGATAATTATTTTACGAAATAAGTAGATTTTACAATGTTTAAAAGAATTATTTTCAAAATTAAAAAAATGAACTATGTATTCACAAAGTGTTCAATTTAGTTTTCATATAAATGAAATTTTTTTAACTGAGAAACATAAATTTTTGAATCCACTTGTTTCAAATTACTTAATTTTATAATTTATAGATTACTATATTTCGTATTTGTTGAATAGAAATTGAAACTTAGTTCTAGGAAAATTAATTATTTATTGATAGAAAAATTAATTTAAAATATTATATTTTTAAATTTTTAAATTTTGAATTAATTTTGACTATTTTTTAAAATTATTGTATCTAATAAATTCATGATTTGTGTACTACATGGTATAATGTTTGGTAACAAGTAAAATTCAGAATGAAGATTTAACAAATTTGAGTCATGTGGACAAACAACGTGGTTCTCACATAATTGGTTGTAATTCATATGTGAATCATAATAAGAAACATAAAGGTTCATTTTCAAGAAGTGACATCAAAAGATGTTCTTTCTAACAATCTTAAATCTTGTGAGATTTTAATCAATGTTGGTTATATCATCTTATGTTTCTACATTGATGTCATCCACTTTATGGGTAGATATGAGACAAGCTGAAGTAATATTGAGAATAAAGATATTAATTATGTATAATGGTCTCATTCTAAGAATATGTTATTATATTGATGAAATACTTTAAAATTCAATAATAATGATTATGAAATTGTCAGAACACATGTAAATGTTATTATACACCTATCCAAGAATATAGATGAGAGTGACTCAACTAGAATATTTAAGGGTGATAGAAACTCTTATGTACTTAATGAGTTATACAAGATTGAAAATAAGCTTACATTTTAAGTAAACTAAGTAGACATGCCAACAATACAGGATTTGAGTACTTGGAAGGATACTTCAAAGTGAAAATGATGTGAAATGGCTATGCAATTTCATAGAAGATACTCCAAAGTGGGTAAGGCATGTGCCTACAATTTGCATCCTTTGTGATAGTCAATTAGGCTATTGGCAAGGTACAAAATAATATGTATAATGGTAAGTCTCGACATATATTTCATAGACATAATACCATTAGACAATTATTCTCAACTGGGGTTATCTCTATTAACTATGTGAAGTCAAAGGATAACATAGCAGATCCAATAACAAAAATGTTAAATAGATAGTTAGTTAAGATATCATTGAAGAAATTGGGAGTTAAGCCCATTAATGAATAAGAATTTGAAAAAAAAATTCAACCAAATTGACTGAAAATCCCAAGGTCTAGGTTCAAAGAAACAAACAAAATGTAAAGACTTAGTGAGATTACTATGAAAGTTTTCCCTCTAGTCTATTCCTATGATAAAAATACTAATATTTATATGATAAAGGTTAAACTAAGGCTTTTAATGATTCTTATGAAGATAATACCTAGCGGAGTAGTGTAGGTTAATCTTTGTGAATGACTCTTATAGATAAGAGATCACATATGTGAGAAAGAAGTGGGGCTGCTTTGAAGATGTATTGTATTGTGCTCAATTATTTAGAAACACTCACAAAACTAGGCAAGTTTTCATGGCCAAAACGTACATAGTAATAAGAATTGAATTATTTTAGGAAAGATTCATGTGTGAGATATGTCCTTGCTTACATAAACAGAAGAATGGTTCAATGATATCATGTCTACTAGTTAACTAATAAGATAAATATACTGTCATAATTGAATGATTAAAGGGTAACGCCTACCTATTCTATGCAGGTTTTAGATTGTTGAACTTTATCAATATGTCAAATTTATTTGAGTCATTATTCTTTCAAAAAGAAAAACTTTGTCAACTTTCATTCATATAGAGGATTATTAGAAAATGATGTAACGCCTACGATGATGTGTCATTTTAGGGCATTAATATGGATGAGACATATTTGATAAATATTTTAATGCTTAAAATGACATTGGAAATAATAAAAGATTGAGTATTAAAGATCACTCATTTAAGTGGAAGAATAGCTACATGTTTTAATTCTTCACTCAACATATAGACATTTTAATGCTCTTGTAATTATGGTCATTTTTCCAATTATGCATACACTCTTACAAAACAGTTATGAAATTTATGTATATATTATAACAAAAAGGTTATAGTTATTTATGTTTGTATTATGACAAAAAGGTTATGGCATTTAGTCTATATTATGATAGAAACGGTTATGGGAAATGAAAGGTCCAAACATGAATGATTATAAATTGACTTCTGTGTGTGGCAAAATTGATAGAAAATATTATAACTTAGATTTTGGAAAATGAGAGCTCTCAAGAGTTTTTATCTATCAAATATTTTTCTTACACTTCCTCTAGTGTTCAATGTAGTTGAGTTCATATATATTTTTAGTCCGTCGAAGCAATTATAATTTATATTTTCTTATTTAAAATTATATTAATATTTTCTATTTAATTTTCTATTTTAATGAAAATGTGTTAACTAAACATTAACTTGTATATTCTATGTTTAGTTACGAATGTATGTAACCTTTTTTTAAGCCTCTTTGCACGTATGTTATGTGTGAATGTGCTGTGTTTTGTGTTCATGCATAAAACACACAATCAACATACCAAGGAGTATTCAGGGGATGAATTATAAACAAATCTTCGAGATACATATAAATCTAATTAATATTAATTACATATATTATAATTGAGTACATATTTTTAATGTAACTATTGCCAAATATTTGTGACTAAACTAAACTAAACTAAACGAGATGATGTATCCTCATTTTGTTGCCTTTAAGCACACGCAAACCTCATGTAATATTTTAATATTTATGAGTATTAATGATATTTATGAAAAAAATGTTTAAATATAATTAAATTTTTAGGCGTATTTTTTAATATCTATATTCAAATCGAAGAAACAATTAAGCTCCAATGAATATATATATTCTTTTGCACATGTCTAGATCGATCTACCTTGATTAAAACATCTCTGAATTAATTTTTATTTGAGATAGATCGATCGAGGTATTAACGTTCAATCGACATAACACTAAATCGATCGAAAACTGGGCACATCAGTATACCTATTTCAAAATTTATTTTTTATTACCCTAGATTGTTCGAGGTGTGTTAATGATGGGTGCTTAAAAAATCTCTAAATATACCATGTTTTAATGTCATTTAATTAATAAAATAGATTTATATTTGCTTTATTTATTATATTTTAGATAAATCTATTTTTTCAAATTAATGGGTATATTGTAGTGTTGCAAGTATTTTAATATATAATTATTTATTTGATATTATCCAAAGTGAAGAAAAGAGATAATGTAAAATAAAGAAAAAAATAATTGTATGCCCCGACACAAGGAGGTTTGAAATGGTAAAAAATTTGGTTGTAATCCGATCGAGGCGTGGTGAAAATACAAGTTTTTCTCACATTTTTTCCTATAAATAAGACCAATTGTATATTAAGAAAATAAGATTCCAAGTTGTGTTTTCATCAACTTTCTCTCCCCCAATTTTGTACATTTTTAAATTTTTATCTTTTAGAATTTATTTTGTTCTTCCATCAATTTGGAGGAAGAACATATTTATGTTTTAGTAGTTTCTAGTTTTCGATTTAACAAATTCTAGAGTACAATTAATATCGGATTTTTTCTAATCTTATAACCAACTCTTCTGTAAAGATTATAAGTGTTGCTTATTTTCGTGGACAAAATATTTACCTGTAAATTGTTTTTAGACTTGCTATCAAGTTTATTAAGAAAAGTCGAACAAATGCTCGAATTTCAAATAATTATACTCCATATATATCTTTTATAACTACGACGCATAAGATTGCATTCATGTATTTAATAGTATATATTCATAAATCTAAAATTATTTTTAGTGGTAAAATATTTATTTAAACTTGAATCAATTTATAAAATTATCAATTAGTTATCTCTTAGATGTGTTTAATTTTTTTTTATAATATTAAGGTTTAAATAGATGTGTTTAAATTTTTTTTATAATATTAAGGTTTAAATAGACGTGTTTAAATTTTTTTTATAATATTAAGGTTAATAGGTTTTGAAAAAAAAAACCGAAAATATATTTAACCGTTAAATTTTTTTTATAATATTAAGGTTAATAGGTTTTGAAAAAAAAAACCGAAAATATATTTAACCGTCGTGTTACTGAATCATTATTATGTATATATATACATCAGATTTGAATAATACCGTAAAAGAAAAGTGGCTGCAGCCGAAAAGAAAAAAAATATTTCATCATCATCGCTGCTGGAAGAATGCAAGGCAAGGAATCATATAGGTAATATATATACATATACATAAATTCACTCATCAGCGTAACATAGGCGTGAATATATATAACATAGGCGTGAATATACAAATCTAGAAAAATATATTGTATATATCAACACACATAGAAAAACCTATCAGAAGAAATATTAATTAATATAATCTTGATGATCGTCTTTTACAGTAAAATTTTTATATTTTTCAACTATTTATTTCATATTTTTCATACTCATAGTTTATTTTTTAATTAATATTTTAGATATTTAAATTTAATAATTAAATCAAATATATTTTTATTGAAATTATGTTTAATCTTTTTACTTTATAATTTGTTAATTGATTTGATTAAAGTGACCTATGTTTTAAATCATCTATTTAGGATTATTCATTATTAAATCCGTTCTAGAATATACACGGATACTTGTGTTTTTTATGCTAACCCATTTCATAGTTGATTTGTGAAAGATCTTATTAGGAGGGAGTGTATTGGAACGTTGGTCTAAAAATCGCTCACGCTAATATTAGAAAATATGAAAATAGAGTAAGGGCTCATAAGTAAAGTATATTCGTGTAGTATCCTAGGGAAGGTAGCATAAGACCGAGTTTGTACTTGAACATTTGATTTTCATAGTGGAAAGTTAGGTGGTCCGATGGATCGGTGGTTTTCCTCTTAGATCATGATTGTGGCCTAGGTTTGTTTCCATCTAAAAATATGGTGTGCTATTATTTTATTTCCGCATTCTTACACGTGATTGCATGCATGTCAACTTTGTTTAGGTTATTAAATTATAAAATTGTAAAATAACTTATTTACCCTCCTTTAGGTTAATTAGGTCTATATATTATAAACTTTTAATTGGTATCAGAGATGACACACATAGTGAGATTGATCCTTAGAGACACACACTCCTAATTATGGACCAAATGAAAGAAAGTGGGTCATCTGTTAGACCATGACTCTTTGATGGGTTTAAGAACCCTTACTGAAAGGCTTGTATGCAAGCCTATTTCAAACAAGATGAAAAAGTCTAGGATGTTATTCTTGATGGTTGGGAACCACCTTCAGTTACGAAATATGGTGTAACAATCATAAAGCCAAGAAAAGACTGGACCACTAAAGAACGCATCTTAGTGGGGAAAACCAAAAAGGTTTAAGCTCAATATTTGCTACAACGTTGATGAATGAGTTCCGTTGCATCTCCGAATGTGAGACCGCTAAGGATGCATGGAATGCACTTCCTTTTGATTATGAGGAAATTTTTCAAGTAAAATAAACAAAATTGAGATTGCTAATATCTGAGTTTGGTTCTATTAAAATGAGCAACACTGAAACCTTTGGTCAATTCTGTGCTCACTTTTGTGATATCACTAATGCTTGCTCTAACCTCGATGAGAAAATTCCACAACCTATACAAGTACGCAAACTCCTAAGCTCCTTAATAACAGACTACAAGATGAAATTACAGTGATAGAGGAAAGCAAGAATGTGGACACACTAAATATTGATGAACTTTTCGGGTCAATCCAAACCTTTAAGCTTACTCTTGATCGTCCCAAGAAAATCATGATGTGGAATTCAAAAGCTCCAAAACGGACTTATTTGATAGTGATAAGGATATCAATGATGAGTCATTAGTCTTGTTAGTATGAAAATTGAAGAATTTTCTGAAAAAGAAGGGTCAATAAGATAATCAATCTAATCATGGACATTCAAGTTGTTCAAGGGACTAAAAGTCAAGGGAAATCAAGTCTTCTAGCTCTTATGGTAAGAAAACTAAGCTTACTAGTCCTCAACGTTATACTTGTAGGGGCTTTGATCATATTTCTATAGATCGTGCAAATAATAAAAAGTAATTTGGAAAGCATTTAATGCTATACTAAGTGACACGGAAAGTTAGCAGGATAATGCTAGTAACTCAGAAGATGATGACACTAACTATCATGTCTTCACTGCAACTACCAAAATACACCACAATGACTCTGATTCTAGCTCGGATGAAGAAAATGAGGAAGTAAACTCTTCTTTATTATTGTCTAAGTTTAATGTATCAAGTTATTGGGAAGTACTTATGGATTGTCAAGGTGCTAGGGAAGAGAGGGATAAACTACTTGTGGAAGTAACTAAACTTAATGACATCATCAAAGTTCACAAAACAAATTCATCTATCCTAGAGAAAGATAAAAAGGAATTGTCTAAAAATATTAATCTCTTGAATCTGAGACTTGTAGAAACAGCTGAGGGAAAAAAATTTAGGCAAGAACTTAGTATTGCTAAAGAGACTGTGAGGAATTTGACCATAGGTGCTAAAAAAGTGACCAAAGTCCTAGACTATGGAAAGTTACATGGAGATAAGAGAAGTCTTGGATACATAGATGAATAGTAAACAACGTCAAAATCAAAGATCACATTTGTAAGGACCTTAAACTCTACTCCTACTAGTACTACTTATGAAAAAAAGAAATGTTGCATCTATGGTAGCAAAAGTTGTTAAATTTGTGTCTGTCTGTCATCATTGTATATGAAAGGTCATATAAGACCAAAATATAGATTTTAGATTA
The DNA here is from genome assembly GCA_033030585.1 of Hippophae rhamnoides. Classification (NCBI taxonomy): domain Eukaryota; kingdom Viridiplantae; phylum Streptophyta; class Magnoliopsida; order Rosales; family Elaeagnaceae; genus Hippophae; species Hippophae rhamnoides. The sequence continues at coordinate 43,483,772 of CM065438.1, read as the reverse complement.
ATGTTGCTGAACTTAATCATTCTTTCCATGCTTCATATAGTAGGACTCATAAGTATCATTCATCTATTCATGCTACATCACATTCAAGGATGAATAGAAATTATAATAACTTGTTCATAAATTCTACAAGGAAGCATGAAATCTTAGCTTCAATGAGGCAAGAAAAATTTAGTACTTTTAATGCTAGGATTGATTATCGTCATCCTACTATGCATACTGCATCTTCATTTAGGATGAATGAGAAAAGTATAGCTAAGTTTAAGAATAGCCTATGAAACCTAAGTTTGTTGAGTCCCAACCAAATGATATAGAGAAACCAAAATGCAAGAAAATGTGGGTTAGGAAATGGTATTTTTCCCAATCACCTGACCATCTTTTATTCCGTCATCTAAGTATTTTTGTTAGAGTTCTTAAATGACCTTAGGTGAGCAATATTTATTGTCTTTATTTTATTTATTAATTAAACAAAAAAATAGAGAATTAGAATCCTTATCTTCCCAACACAGTATTGGACTTATTTGATACTTACATATACATAACCTTATTTTTAGTGACTCCACTCATTTTGATATTTATTGTATAAATTATTCTACAATTTTGACTTATGCACACACATGTTCTTGTACTTGTGATGATCAATGTTGACATGAACTTACTCACACTATCACAAACACACATATATGTTATGCTTAAAGTTTATGAATTCTCTTGAAAGATTCTAGGACTTCAACTAATCTTGATTGTAAAATTGTGTTGAGTTCTATTTTTTGCTTACTAAAATTTTACCGTATGGAGGCACCTAGTATTGAGGGGACTATCTATTATGATGTGTGAAGCTACCGCAATGCGCAGAGAGCCTACCCCATAACTAGTGCGAAAGTCATCATGCAAGGTTTATGGCTCGTGAAAAAGAAGAAGGAAATAATATGAAAAAAATGATTGCTTATAAATCTTGTACTTGGAATGCACAAAAAGAAAGAGCCAAGAGAGGTTAAAAAAATAATATCATTTATCTCATTTATAAAATAAAGAAAACATTTAAGTCCTCTTTTGGTAGATATATTTTATTTTGTAAGATTGAATACTCGATTATAATTTTATATGATAGGTGATATTTGTTTCTTTTGAGTCTTTTTTGATAGGTCATAAATGAATTAATTAACATATTTATGGAGTTTAAACATATATACTACTTTAAGTAAATGTCCATATGTTATTATATGTACGAAGTGTGCTTGTGTACCTCTTCTACTCTACTTATTCATTTATATGATAAATAATCAAAATTTGAGTTAAAAAATGACGAGTTCTCAATTGGTTGTGTACTTATTTGTGATTAAATTTGAGTTTAATATCTTATATGGCTATTTATGCAAATTTAATATAAAAAAAATTAGATTTTTTTTCATTTACATCTTCTTTTCATTTATTACTTTTTTAATTAGTTTCCAAGTTAGAGAGTCATAGAGCTTAGAGTGAGTTCACAACACATTTCACTTTTACATTACTCTGATTTTACATTGCCATGTCCTTTTTTGAGGTGTTTAGCTTTATTGTTTTGTCTAATACTTTGTCCTTCTGGTATGTCAGAAAACGGGAGAGAATAATGTGTTTTATTTCCATGTTTTTATTTTGCTATGCATATAGGGAAGAGAGCACATTTAGTTAAGCTTACGTTAAGTTTGATTGGTATGAATGCATTCTACATGACTATTTTTTACACTTCGCTTATTTTTATGTAAACTGAACTAATGTACAATGAAGCTTTCAAGCCAAATTGTCGTATGCTTTATTTATGTCATTTCAGTTACTTACAATATTATCAAGTTGTATTGAAGATGGATTCCACTATGGAGTCTGGGACACCATTGTATTTTTATCTTATTTTTATAAGTGTCATGTAGTGAGTGAGAGGTTTTGCCACATGAAAATGCCAAAAGATGAGTTTGTAAGGACTATAATTGTTAGCTATTTTCGTGAACAAAATATTTACCTATAAATTTGTTTTTAGGCCTCCTATCAAGTCTCTCAAGAAAAGTCGAACAAATATTTTTTATAACTACGACACATAAGATTACATTCATGCAATTAATAGCACATGTTCATAAATCAAAAATTATTTTTGGTGCTAAAATATTTATTTAAATTTGAATCAATTTATGAAATTATCAATTAGTTATCTCTTAGATAGATGTGTTTAAATATTTTTTAGATGTGTCTTAATATTTTTAAGATGTGTTTTAAAAAATAAGTTTTTTATAATATTAAGGTTTAATGGGTTTTAAAAAAACATCTCAACCCAAGAAACAAAAGACTCAAGATGCCTGCTTCTTTTGCAAGAAACCTGGCCATGTGAAGAAGGAATGTTCCAAATTCGTCACATGGTGTATAAAGAAAGGTAGACTTTGCACCTTTGTTTGTTCTGAAGTTAATTTGACTTCTATACCTAGTAAAACTTGGTGGGTATTTCTGGTGCTACTACTCACACAAGTGTTTCTATGTAGGGTTGCATTTGGAGCCAACCGCTAAGTGATGTTGAAAGATTCATCTATATTAGCAATGGCAAACCAGTTCCAGTTGAAACCATTGGCACTTTTAGATTATCTTTTGAGACTACTTATTTTATCGATTTAAGAAAGACTTATGCAGTACGGTCATTTAGGCATAATTTGATTTCTATTTCGGTTTTGGACAAATTTGATTACTCTTGTTCATTTGGGAACAATAAATTTAGTCTCTTTAATAATTCTACTCTACTTATGACTGGTTCTTTAATTGATAAACTATATATGCTAAATACAATTGCTTCATCTAATGAAACTTTGCAAACAACATCGAGAGGTACAAAGTGCAAATTGTCAAATGAGAATTCCACCATCTTATGGCACAAACACTTAGGACACATCTCTAAAAGAAGAATAGAGAGACTTGTGTTAGAAGGAATACTTGAACCCCTTGATTACACAAACCTTGATATGTGTGTTGAATGTATCAAAAGGAAACAAACAAACATTAGGAAGTTGAGTGCCAATAAGAGTTTTGGCGTCTTACAATTGATACATACTTATATATATAGTCCATTCCCTACAACTTCTTGGAATGGCCAACAGTATTTTATCACAATCCTTGGATGTTTTTAAGGCCTTCAAAGATGAAGTTGAAAATCAACTAGGTGAGAAGATTAAACCTATCAAATTAGACCGTGGTGGTGAATACTATGGTAGATATGATGGATCAGGTGAACAACATCCAGGACCATTTTCCAAATTCTTAGAGGATTGTGGAATCATCCTACAATACATAATTCCAGGGCAACCTATTATGAATGGTGTTGGTGAGAGACATAATAGGACGCTTAAGGACATGGTAAGAAGTATGATTAATCATTATTCTTTGCCAAAATCACTTTAGGTAGAGGCATTTAAGACTATAACCTACATACTAAATAGAGTACCTAGAAAAGCAGTAACTAAGACCCTTTTTGAACTATGGATAGGCAAAAAGCCTAGTATTGAGAACTTACACATTTGGGGTTGTCCAGATGAGGCAAGGTTTTATAAGCCACATGAAAACAAACTGGACTCAAGAAGTGTTAGTTGCTATTTTATTGGGTATCCTAAATGGTCGAGGGGTTTTAAGTTTTATAATCCCTCAACTAAGTTCTTTTTCGAGATAGGAAATGCAAGATTTCTTAAGGATGTTGTGTTTGAGATGGGAGATAGAGTTAGGAATGTTGTCTTTGAAGAGGAATCCATTCCTCTACCAAATTTTTTTATTGACAATGATCAACCTATTGACATTGTTCAAGATACAATTCATGACAACAATGGGGATTTACCTATAGAAATCCCTACTTAAAATCAAAAGGTTGCTCCATAAGAGAAAACTCAACAAACACAAGAGCAAGTTCCACTTAGGTGATCCATTGGAGAGAAAAGAAGTACAATTTTCGAGTGATTACATTGTATTTCTTGAAGAGCATGAGTTTGACATAGGGACAATGGAAGATGATCCAATCAATTTCCAACAAGTCAAAAAAAGTGCTAATTTTAAGAAGGGATTGATGCCATGAATGATGAGATGAAAACCATGAAAGAAAATGAGGTTTGGGATCTGTTAAGTTGCGTGAAGCTGCAAAACCAAAAAGGATAATAAGGGCACTTGTAGCTCAAAAGGAAGGTATTGACTTAAAAGAAACTTTCTCTTCAGTATCATCGAAATATTCTTTTAGGACAATAATGGCACTTGCAACTCATTTTGTCTTAGAGCTACACTAAATGGATGTTAAGATAGCTTTTCTCAATGGTGACATTGAGGAAACCATATACATGATGCAACCAAAAAACTTTGTATCAGGTGATCCAAGGTCCATAGTTTGTAAACTGAAAAAGATTCATTTATGGTCTCAAGCAAGCTTCCAGTCAATGGTATCATAAATTTTATCAAAACATTATCTCTTATGGTTTTGAGGTCAATGTAGTTGATGATTGTGTATATCACAAGTTCAATGGGAGTAAATTTATCTTCCTTGTGCTCTATGTTGATGACATACTATTGGCTAGCAGCGATATAGGCTTGTTGCACAAAACCAAGAGTTTTTTGATGAAGCATTTTGAAATGAAAGATCTTGGTGATGCCTTTTTATGTATTTGGAATTAAGATACACCAAGTTCATTCTCATGGTGTCCTTGGGTTATCACAAAAAAGTTATATCGAGAAGGTACTTGTAAGATTTGGCATGAAAGATTATGGATAAGGAGATACTCATGTTTCCAAAAGAGACAAGTTTAGTCTCAATCAATGCCCCAAGAATGAGATTGAAAGAATAGAGATGCAAAAGATTCATTATGCTTCGGCACTTGGGAGTCTTGTGTTTGCTCAAGTATGTACGCGTCCAGATTTGGCGTACATAGTGGGTATGTTGGACATATACTTAAGTGACCTCGACATGGATCATTTGAAAGAAGCCAAATGGGTTATGAGGTACGTACAAAGATCAAAAGATTACGTGCTCACCTATTGGAAATCAGATAATTTGGAGATAATTGGGTATTCTAACTCCGATCTTGGGGGTTGCCATGATACAAAGAGATCCACTTCTGGATATGTCTATATGTTGTCTGGAGCTATATCTTGGAGAAGTGCTAAGTAGTCATTCATAGCTCCTTCCATCATGGCAGCAGAATTCATAGCTTGTTATGAGACAACCAATCATGTGATATGGTTGCGTAATTTTGTCACTGGGCTGTAAGTTGTGGATGGAATTGCAAGACCACTAAATATTTATTGTGACAATCTTTCAACATTCTTGTATTTGAATAACAATAGAAGCTCGTCAAAGTCTAAACACATAGACATTAAGTTTCTAGTTGTTAAAGAGAGAATTTAGAGTAAAATAGTGTCTATTAAGCATATAGGAACAAAATTTATGCTAGCGAACCCATTGACTAAAGGTTTGACACTCAAGGTCTTTCATGAGCATGCTGCTCAAATGTGTGTTGTCTTATTCAATGATATGCACTTTTAATGGGAGTTTGTGTTCTGCATTTGGCTATTTTGTTTGGCGTTATTATAATACTTTATGTATATTCAGTTTTCTACAGAATAAAGTTGATGGTTTTATTATCTTTATTACTCTAAATGTGTTATCTTTCAATTATGGTTTGACATAAAGTTTGAAAGATTGAGGTTTGATCTCATAAGGAATAAAGGACCAATTGAAAATAGGCATGATTAAGATCACATTACATGTAATTTTCAGTTACACATCCATACTTTATCTATGCCATTAAATATATTTGGTATGATGATCATTGATGAATCAAGTTATGATAAATGTAACAAAGATCACTTTCGTCTCATATTGGTATAGGATACAGACCAGATTGATTAAAGAAGATGTTAATAGAATAATTACCAAGTTTTTACGCACCTAAGGTTATCAAATATAATTGTCATTGGAATTAATTTGTAGCCCAAGTGAGAGATTGTTGGATTATTTTTAATAACCCAATGAGTGGGCTAATAAATTAAGAGAATTATATTTTGAGCTATTATTATTCTAATTAAGTTAATTAAGTGATCTAATTAGGAGAGCCTAATTAAACATCTAATACAGTATGGCCTTCATAATGTGTGATATCCAATAATAAACCTTATTAAAGTTAACGTGGCTCTCATTAGTTTACTATATAAGAAACACTCTAAGGTTTGGTCCCCAAGGCTAATCATAATCACCTCTCCTCCTCTATTCACATCTATTGAGTGATAACCCATAAGAGAGAAAATATTAATTTATGAAAAACTATAAACCCTTAATTCACTTTTCAATCTTTTATCATAGATTCAAATATGTTTTTTATTATTTTATGTAATTTTGATAATCTAACATGAGTCTAATATCCATAGAATATATTCCTTATTTGTTTTTATAAAAATAATTTTATCAAAATAAAACTATCTATTATATATATGAATTATTAATAGGATAAGTGATTATTTTATAATATTTTATGTTAATATATGTACTATAATGCTAACAAATGCAATAATTATTAATTGAACTATTACAATGATTAGTTGGTTATTCTATTCGATAACTTTTTTAAAAAAAATGTTAATTATATACCAAATTTTAATAGTTTATATATAACATATATGAATATGCACGTATTTTTAATTAATTTCTGATATTTTCTCAATATATAAATAAGACATATAGCTTCATGTAGTCAGAGAAATAAATTCACAAGAGCATATAAGATATAAAGACTTTTTCTTCGTGGAATGGTATGTAAGCATATAGGATAGATCCAAAATTTAAATTTACAAGAGAATCATATAAATATTAAAAAAATTAGTATTACTAGTTTATCAATTATTACTTGCGTTGAGGTTATTTTTAAAAAGTTATTATTATGAAGTTTGTACCGATTTTTTAAGTTGTAAAATATTAAAATTTAAAATGTAAGGAAGTACAATCTACTTTACACGCATAATTTATTTATAAGTCAATAAAATTTTAAATTCTATCTGTCAAGAGATGAGGGATGAACGATGTCTGTCATAAAACTACGTAGATCTACACTGTATATGAGGCTATATGTAACTATTTATAAATAAATAAAAAGATTGTTCTGTGTTCAATATTTTTCATATTTTTTACTCAGTAATTATTTATTTAAAGTACTGCCTTGCTTATCTACTTAATTAATTATGCATTTTAATGACACTAATTATCTTATATCTTGTAACTAATTTTGCCATGATTTTGATTTATTTATTATTCTATTAAATAATTTAGCTAGGGTTTTTTTATTGTTCAATCTACTCTATGATACATAGATACACATTACACTTATGTTTTGATGCTAACTCTATATGTGCTAGTTAACCAGGTTCGATAACTCGTGTGACTCGAGTTTATTTGAATATTGATATAGATCTGAACACCTTATTTGTGGAGACTGATAAAAAAATAGAGACTTATAAGTAGGTTACTTGGAAGCATTTTTATGGATAGTTTGAGTTTTAACTTTATAATCAAATATTATTTTCATAATCGATAATTAACTAGTCCCATAGACATCTGGTTTTTCAGTTAGATCATTATTGTAGTTTAAATTATTTTCACCTAAAAATCTCACATAATAATTTCTTTTTTCGTATTAATTTATTTTCACATGATTGTATATCTAATGTCTTCTAAAATTTTAATTTGTTATTTTTTTTAAATTATCTATTCACTTTATTAGTTAATTAGATTCATAAATAATTAAATTTTTAAATTTAATTGGTTAAAATACATTTAAAATATTTAAATTTTCATAAGTGAACACATAAATATCCAACCAGTTTTTTAACAAAAAGTTATAGGGAACTCATTAATTTTGACACATAAGTTCCAAATTTACAAGTTTTGATCCCAATATGTATTAAAAATTTCTTAATAGGTATGTGCTTAAACCAATATTAGGAACTTATGAGGTAAAATTTATAATTTTGAGTATCCTTTATTGGAAAAACAAATTGGGTAATTGTTTTGTAAAGAAATAACTACATTAATTGATTGCAGCATAAATTCTTAATGACACACGCGCTTCTTCATAATTTGATAATAGAGTAATTATTGCTACTCATGTAAGTAATATTTATATTTAAATTACATGCTTTATTATTTTGATATGTTATTCTAAGAAATATTAAATATATATAAATTTATACAATGTTTTGAATTTATATCACTTACATATTACTGTTATATAAATTATTTTTTTAATTTTTAAAATAATTTTGACACATATTATAATATCATATAATATTATAAAATTTGTATTTATTACTTTCCGTCGAAAACTTTACAAGGGAATCTTTTCCACTTAAACGAATGTTATATATTTTTAAGAGTAAACTAATGATCATAATCGAAAAGCAGTTGATATATTCTATCAAGTTATACTTTAGTCAATAATTACAACCAATTCCTTTTTCGATGTTACACAATTTTATTATATATTATAAGTTTTTTGAATTAATTCTTTTAAAAATTTAAATTAATAATAAAAATATCAATATAAATTTTATATATTTATCTTTTTCTATAAGTTTTGGATTTTTCACCATTTATACCAAATACTTATAATTCTACAATTAAAATTATTGATATTAGATACAAGATCTTAGATTTTCATATCAAATTAAAATTACTCGAAAAATCAAAGCTTTTTATGGTTAAGCTTTTGTTAGAATAACTAACATTATTTTTATATATTTATTATTATAATTATTGATTTTATGAGTTATTGAATATAGATTTATTACCTTTTAATTTCACACAAAAATTATAATTATTTGTATGTTTGGGTTGCTTAAAGAATTGGTTTAGTATAAAATAGTACATATACTTTTGAAAGTGTTTTCAAAACTGAATATGTTTTGCGTAGCTTGTAAATAATTGAATTAAGAAAAGAATAAAAAAAAGTCTCCCCCAATCCAAATTTTATAGGTTTTAAAGGATTCTAAGTATTAAATAATATGTATAGCTATTAAATAATTGAATTAATCTTAAAATATTATGTTATATATTAATAGATATATACGTGTTATACATATTATACATTCATTTATATATAATATACATAAACCATGTTTATACGTATCTAGATACTACGTGTTAATTATAAAAATTATTTTATGTTCAATTTAAATACGTAAAATATATATATATATTATTTTGAGGATTGAAATTGTTATTTTTGTGATCTCAAATAATATTTTAAAAATTTTCTTTTCTTAGTTTGACCGTTTCAAAAGAAGAAAATTTCTTAGCTCCATCCCTTGTTGCACTTACAGACAACACAAGGTCACAAATCCAAAAAGAATAATGTAAAGCCAAAAAAGTAGTGATTTATTTTTTTTATTTTTTAAAACCTAGGATAAGATAAGAAACTCTTTTCTGGCTTACATATAAATAGACATAGGGTCTAGTGAAATCCATCAAGAAAAAGTTAAAATCATTTATATATAATATTATTTCCCTATTTTAAGAGTTTTCATATAGAAGAAATTATGTTGAAAGTCATAATTTAAGATTTTTTTATATTCAGAAACATGTATTTTTTATTAAAAACATTATTCATTAATCAATTATAAAAGTTATTAGGCACAAATTAAATAAACATTAATCAATTATAAAAGGTATTATGCACAAATTTAATAAACCATCCTGCATATGCATCACTCCATGAAAAACATAAGTCATAAAAATCTCACTATTTCCAAAACCTCTATTAACACTGTATTGTCTTAATAGAAAATACTAAGATAGTTAGACTAGTGTTAATTTAGTTACGTAGATGGTAAGTTTAGCATTAATGGAGGTTTAACGAGGTTAGAATCAAACGATACAATAATAAATTTTTGATAGATCGAGAAAGGACTCGATTGATTGAGAATCGATCAAGAAAGTAGGACACCATGTTGATGAATGGAAAGCATTTTTAGATCGATAAAAAAAGGTTATCGATCGATCGATAAGTGTCTCAATCTATCAAGCTTTGCTTAAGCATTGCAAGAGTGCTCTTGGGTTGGAACAACGTCATATTTAGATCGATCAAGAAAAGATATTGATCAATCAAGTGGAGTAGAATTTAATACATTAATCATAATTTTACATCCAAATATCCATCTCAACCATTGGATCAAAGGTGATATGTGCTATTTTATATAGATTTTTAAATATCAATTCATTTATATTTATGTATATTTTTTATTATAATGAGCTAAAATTATTTATTTTATATTTATTGAAAAAATGCTAATTTTTTAGATTTTTTGAGATTTTTCTAAGATTATCATCAATTTTTCATTAATTTTATTTGATAGATAGATGTGCTCTAAAATATTCGTGGATGTAATTATCAAACAAATTCAAATCACATCACCTCTTAGATAAATGAATTAGCACTATCTCTTTCCTATTTAAAAGCGTGCCATGTGTCATCTTTTTATATTTGGTTTATCTCCTTTGAGAATTTCGATTAACCTAGCCACGAATAATGTGATTTATTTTATTTAGTTGAATAAATTTCTCTACTATTAATTGATATAATAGTTTTGACATTAGTGATTTGATATTTTAGCTAACAAATTATATGATTTGAGATTCATATTTTAGCTTGACAAAGTAAATATTTGAATTAGTCATGAAATTATTATCTCTCGAATTGACATAATACAATAACATGATTGATAAGTGTGTCACATGTTACATATAAGCATAATTGATGTGTGAATGAAATAGTATAATAATGTGATTATTTATACATATTCAAAAGAATGTTTGACAAAGATTTAAAGGCGCATAAGATTATGTAGCCAATCAATTAAGTAGAAAAATAATTTAATAAATTTTTTGTTTAAAAGGGGAGTGGTTAGGGGATTCATTTTTCCCAAGTTCTTGAACATTGTTTACTTGATTATTATTTATTGCTATGAATCAGTTTAGGTTAATTCCTAGTATATATATTTCTCTCTTATCGGTCACCTAGATAGTGTTGTGATTGTTGCGTAATGTTACTTAGTTATAAAATACAAGACTCTCTATGGGATGATTCTCATACTTTGTCACACTTTATTACTTGTACAACTCATATATTTACATAATTGTTACCAATAATGTATGGTGATAATATATGAGTGTCATAAATGTGAAGTTTACAAAGAGTATAGAATTATAATTTTACTAACCAAATATTTATTTTAATTAATTAATTAATTAAAATATTTAGTTAGATTAAATAATTATCTCATTAATTAATAAAAATTAAAAATGTATCAAAAATATGCTTGTTGGATAATCAATGAAATTTTGGTAATTTCTTTAATTAGAAATGATTTATGGAATAAATATACATATATAATCCAACAAAAATTTGGATTAAATTATACACTTCTGTAAGTAAGGCATGAAGAACAAACTAGAAGTATTGGAATATAATTTCTAGTAGCATATAATTTGTGTGCATGACTCCTTAAGTTAAATGGAATTAGAAGTTATATTTCTATTCAACTATTGATCGCAAAAATTACTCAACCACTCTAAATATATTATATGTTGCATAAAATAAGAGAATAATGAGAGAAGTAATTTTCTCCAACACAATTGAGAGCAATTTTTCTTGGTCTTGTTGATTAACATAGAACCATATGTTATATTATATCACTTTTTGGATAGCAAAAGGTATCATAAATCCAACTCAAAATCCAAACATAAAAGTTAAATATACAATATTTAATTTAAATTTTTAAAAATTCTAAATTATTCTTAGTAGTATCAAAATATTCATAAATATCAAAATAAAATTTATTCATTATTCTCATCATTTAAAATGGTGACGAATGATCTCGTATTTTCAATCTTTGTCTTCGTCTTTAACCTCTATATCTAAACCTTGTGTAGAACTTCTGCCCAAGTCAATCTCGTATGTGTTGTTATGAAGTGGATGCCCTAATTATGATGTATAAATAGTGTATTTTGAGTTAATATTTTCCCTTCAACGAATGGATGCGATTTAAAATTAAAGGTGAAAATGAAACAATGTCTCACTTTCTAAAAAGGTTTTATTGATCGATAACCTTTGGTAGATTAGTCATGTGATTAAAATTTCACTCAAGAGTCATTGATCAAAGCTCGATCGATTGAGGGGTAGAAACTTAGGTGACTCATTCAATGATATGATGGTAGTGCTACGTTGAAAAACCCCAATTTTTATTTTGAGGGTCCTTGATCAAAGTCCATCAATACTCGTACATGATATGAATATTTCATAATGAGCTTGCATGCATAAACCTCAACATTGTTTTACAAATGTAGTTTTATGAATATGTTATATGATTATGTGAATTTATATGATATTTGAAATGCATGTTATATGATATATGTTTAAACACATCTGGAGAATACAAAATACGAGACATGTATTATATCAAAGAGAAGTTACCACGAATGAATGAAATGAAAATATTAACAGTTTATGGATGCTTATGTCTTAAGGGTTGAATGGGTAAGGATCAACAAACCTAGCATAATAAATGATTGATCATATGCAAGGAGGTTTTCCATGTGATCCCCTATGTATATATACTATAGCTTGATTGGTCCACATTCATGTTATGTTCTAAGTACGATATTACCACAAATCCTATAATTGAAACAAGTTTCAAGAACCATGACATACCATGGAAAGAAATGAAAATGGAAGCTAATAAGTGAATCAACAAACTATTATATACCCCACAAAATGATATAGAATAAGCCACGACATGATTACCATGTACATTCATAATAATAAATACTACATATAAATTTACTTAATGAGCATATGGTTATCCTTATGGACTTAAACATTTTTCGGTTATGAATAATGGTTTGAGCGGTATAGAGGGGATGAATGGTGGTGTAGCTATCGAGTGGTTTATCATACCAAACGACCTTCAAAAGTTTATTTATTTTTAAACACTTTTTACCTTATGATTTATTTTATCACCTTAAAATTTTAGTGTTTTAGTTTATTGTGATCAAAACTATTTATGATAAAATGGTATAATTTTTCCTTTAATGAGTTTTAAATAAAAGAATGATTCTTTTGCTAGATAATTATTCATTTTAGAAAATAGTCAAAAATGTAATTGTTCCTATTTTGTCCTCTAGATAAGCTTGGGATGTTATAACCCACCAAACTAAATCCTTGGTATTATAGTCCACCGTTATGATCTATTCTAAGTTTCTAAGAATTCGTTAGATTAATTTGATTATTATTGAAAATAGAAATAGTTCATGTTATGTATACTCATATCTCCTGTATATATATGCTTACCTATATCTCCTGTAATGAGTATTTGACACTTTTTTCTCACAAATAAACGAGTTTTGAGTCTCTTATCTTTTTTACATATCGGTTAATTACCTCACAAGTGCCTAGTAAAATAAATATAAATAAACTAATTGATATATTTTAAAAGTTGTAATTATAAAATTACATCCTTTATATAACGTCTGATTAGATGTTATTTAAATTAAAATACAATTATTTAAATCTAATAAATGTTGGTTCAATTAAATCATTTTTAACATTGTTTGATTATTATTTTTATTGTCATAAATTTTATGTATTATATTATATATATAATTTTCCAAAATCTTTTTTCCCTTTGTATTATTGACCAAACAAATTATATGGACGAAAGTGAGAATATTTGCAGCAAGAAAAAGAAAAGAAATTTCCATTATTAAGGAAGCTGCTGAATAAATATGATCTAATATCTATTACGTTGGCAGGCTGACGTCTCAACGTAGGATAAGGAACGATATAAAGGGGTTCAAGTAGTTATTGCTTTTATTTATATATATCTCTCTCTCCAATTTCATCCTTTTGAAAAGTATCAGACAATTTATCAAAAAAGGAAAAGAAAAAAGTGCCATATATATATACAAAATAATGTAGAATATTTTCTATGGATGACCATCTGCCCAACTAAACTTGGAGAGGCAATTGCTTTCTAGTAATGATTATGTTTAATCAGATCAATTTTATTGAAATATTATTTTATTATTATTGTTTTAAAAATATTATTTTATATAATTAAAAAAATGGGATTAAATATCTCATATATATAATTCCTTTTAGATTATTTTTTGTTAGATTCAAAAGATTACCAAGAATTAATGCCTTTGGGATTTGGTTCACTGCTTTTGCTTATATTCACCTTCATCGAACCTCATCTGCATGCCGACTGTGGTATCCTTTGAACTTAAGAAAGATTTCTTTGGTTTTCCTTGCAAAGGGTAGTTAAAGTACGAATTCTTTAATTGATATATAATCACTCTACTTTCTTTTTTATTACTCTAGCTATGTTTCTGTATCTACAATGTTGTGATAATTTATTTTATATAAATATCAAATTAAATCTTAATTTTTTTTAAATAAAAATTGTTGGGTTATTTTTAATAACCTAACGAATGGGTTAACAAATTATATTTTGAGTTATTATTATTCTAATTAGATTAATTAAGTGATCTAATTAGAAGAATACAATTAAACATGTTATACGGTATTCGATTCGTAATGTGTAATACCTAATAGTAAACCTAATTAGGGATAATGAGGCTCTCATTAGTTTACTATATAAGGAACTGTAGGGTTTGGTCTCCAAGGCTAATCATAATCACCTATCCTCCTCTCTTCCCATCTATTGCGTGAGAACCCATAAGAGAAAAAAGATTAGTTTGCGGAAGACTATAAACCCTTAATCCTTTCTTTAGTACTTCATCATGGATTCAAGTATGTTCTTCATTGTTTTGTGTAATTTTGATAATCTGATACGAGTCTAAGATCTATGCTTATATTTAGATCTAGTTACAACAAGTGGTATCAGAGCCTTGTTTTATGTTAGATTATTAGGATTGATCATATTGGTTGTGATTATTGAATTCTATGTATATACGCATGATTTTAGTTTGTTTTATAAATCCATATGATTTTAAGGATTTGATTCATATTATGTGTATTTTCATTAATCACTGTTATATGATTGTTGTAGAATTGATAAAGATTATAATATATATATATATATATAATGTTGTTTTGATAATATACATTTATATTTGCCTTTGAGTTGATGTCTCTAACGAATCATTTTTTAATAATGATTTATCTTTCTTTTGTGTGGATTTATTTATTTTTGAATAATAAGATGTGTGTATTTCTTGTTTATGAGATCAATGATCAGCCCAAAGGAAGGTCATTGATTAATCAAACAACAAATACACCTGTGAGAATAAATGGGTGATAATTATACAATTTTCATGTGAACAATATACCGACCCAAAAGAAGGTTATTGTTTGATAGAATTTATTATCTACATTTAATTTTTGCATGAAGAGTATGACTTACAAGTTGATGTTTATGTCTAAAGACTAAATACCAATGTTGTGCTAGGCATCTTGTTTAAATGAACCCATCACTACATTTGATTGAAATTTATATCTTACATGATTATTTTATTTTATTATTTTGCATGTTATGACATGAATTTCTATTATGTGAACTTATGTATTTGTTTGTTATGAATTTTTTCTTTTTGTTACTGCGTCTGCTACTAATATCACTATCAACATGAACTCAATACCTATGCTTAACTGCACAAACTTTAAGAGCTGGAAAGAGAACATTATATTAGTTCTTGGCTACATGGATTTAGACAATGCAATAAGAAAAGAACAACCCACTTATCTTACGGAGAAAAGTTTCACTGATGAAAAAAAGAACTTTGAGAAGTGGGAACGTTCTAATCGCTTAAGTCTAATGATGCTAAAACACAGCGTTCCAGAAGCATTCATAGGTGGTATGTTTAATGAGGTAACTGTTAAGAAAAAGCGTTTTGCAAAGAACGAAAAGGCTGAGACAAGCAAGCTCTTTGCTGACCTTGTCCATATGAGGTATAAAGGAAAGGAAGATATTAGGAAGTACATTCTGGAGATTTCTAACATCGCTTCCAAACTTAAGAAACTAAAGCTTGATATATCTGATGACTTCCTTGTGCATTTGGTGCTCATATCCCTTCCTGCACACTATGGTCAGTTTATAGTTAGTTATAACACTCAAAAGGAGAAATGGGTTCTTAATGATCTTAGTTTACACTGTGTGCATAAAGAGGATAAGCTGATTCGAGAAAAGATTGAAAGTGCCCATCTTCCAACTACCTTAAAGAGCAAAAAATGAAAAAAGGACTAATGATAAGGAAACTACAGTGGGAACATCACAATCTAGGAAACAAAAGACTCAAGATGCCTACTTCTTTTGCAAGAAACCTAGGCATGTGAATAAGGAATGTTCCAAATTTGTCGCATGGCATATAAAGAAAGATAGAGTTTTCACCTTTGTTTGTTTTGAAGTTAATTTGACTTATGTCCGCCAAGTGATGCAGAAAGATTCATTTATGTGGGCGATGGCAAAACAGTTCTAGTTGAAATCATTGACACTTTTAGTTTATCTTTTGAGACTTGTCATTTTATTGAATTAAGAGAGACTTATGTAGTACCGTCATTTCGGCAGAAATTGATTTCTATTTCTCTTTTGGACAAATTTGGTTACTCTTGTTCATTTGGGAACAATAAATTTAGTTTATTCCTTAATTCTACTCTAGTTGCGATTGGTTCTTTAATTAATAAACTATATATGCTAAATACAATTGCTTCGTCTAATGAAACCTTGCAAACAAAATTGAGAGGTAAAAAGTACAAATTATCAAATGAGAATTCCGCTACCTTATGGCACAAACACTTAGGAAACATCTCTTAAGGGAGAATAGAGAGACTTGTGTCAAATATAATACTTGAACCCCTTAATTACACAGACCTTGATATGTGTGTTGAGTGTATCAAAGGAAAACAAACAAACATTAGAAAGTTGAGTGCCAATAGGAGTTTTGGCGTCTTATAATTGATACATATTAAAATATATGGTCCATTCCCTATAGCTTCTTCGAATGGCTAATAATATTTTATCACTTTTATAGATGACTATTCTCGTTATGGGTACTTATACTTGATCCATAAAAAGTCACAATCCTTAGATATTTTTAAGGCCTTCAAAGTTGAAGTTGAAAATCAACTAGGTGAGAAGATTAAAGCTATCAAATTAGACAGTGATGGTCAATACTATGGTAGATATGACGACTCAGGTGAGCAACGTCCCAAGGCTAATCATAATCACATCTTCTCCTCTCTTCTCATCTATTGAGTGAGAACACATAAGAGAGAAAAGATTAGTCAGTGGAAGACTATAAACCCTTATCTGTTTTCCAATCATTCATCATGGATTTAGTTATGTTCTTCATTATTTTGCGTAATCTTAATAATCTGACATGAGTCTAAGATGAATGCATGTATTTAGATTTAATTACAACAAAAATATCCCTAGAATATATTACTTATTTATTTCTAAAAAAATAATTTTATCAAAATAAAACTATCTATTATATGAATTATTAATAGGATAAGTGATATTTTTATAATATTTTATGTTACTATATGTACTATAATGCTAACAAATGCCCTTTCTTGCTTAGCTACTTAATTAATTATGCATTTTAATGACACTAATCTTATACCTGGCCACTTTAGCAATGCAAAAAATAAAAGAATCACCAAAAAGCAAAAGGAAGACTAATTGCATATATAAAGGGGTTTGAGCTCTTCAACACTACATAAGCAAAAACCAAAACCAAAGTCACCCAAGAACATATTTGTATATTTGACATAAATTGATGAAAAGCTTTGTCAAAACAGAAGATTGCTCCGGAGTAGAGGACCTTGTGAAGAACATGAAGGAATAGTTTGGTGCTGTGAGAGGGATTAGTTACTTTTAATAATTACAAGCAAAGCAGCTGTTATTGCTCCTCTTCAATACCCAAAGGACATCATGGATTGTGATGTACTAAATATTACTGTACTTGGGTCTTTCGGCAAAAAAGATTAAAAATTAAAATAGTACTTAATTACTCTTAAAATATTATTGTACCCAAAGGACATCATGGATTGTGTGCTGGGCAATGAATACAAATGAGATGTTAGAATGTTTAAATGAATCGTTGATCCAATAAATTTTTAGGATGATTGGTGAGACAATCCAATAATAAATAGATTTTAAAAGGGATGTACTAAATGGATGATTTCAAAGTTGTGAAAATAAAAATATTCTACCGTCTTTAAAATGTGAAGTTATATATATATGAACTTTTTTTTTCAATTAATGTTGTTAAATTTTGTGCTTTTCTTCGGAAAAGTTTACGTTAAATTTTAAATTTTAAATGTATTTTAAATGTATCATATATAAATGTATTTTTAAATGTATTTTAAATTTTATGTACTAGCTTTATAGACTCTAAGAGAAGTTAATTTGAATTGTTTTAAACACACTAAAATAACCTAACAAAACACAAGAATCTAAAAGTTTAAATTAGTATACTTAAACCACTCTAGTGTGGATATATAGGGGTAACTTATATAGTTTTAAAAATGGTGTGACATTCCTTTTCTAATTTAAGTATTTTTTAATTGATATTAAAGAAAAAACTTAAAATATTAGAATTAATTGTTGACATTATTATGTATATATACAATTGGATATTGTGATGGATAAGTCTTGGATAAGTCTTGGATATGTATGGATAGGAGGTCTACTGAATTTAGCGAATAACTTGGAAACTTTTTGAATTTTTCTATTAAGGAGATTGAAAGTTCAGAAAAACATTAGGTGTCATTGTCTTATGTGTGGAAACAAAAATAGACAATGTGAATGAAATTTGGAATCAAGTATTTAAGAATGATACAGACAAAATCTATAAGAATTGGCTTTGACATACATTGAGAGTAGGGGTGTCCATGGTCCGGTCCGGTCCGGTCCGATTTTGCCTAAAAAAAATGTAACCAAACCAGACCGTTCATATAGTTGAAACAGGACCATACCGAACCATTCAGCTATCTAAAATGTTATAACCGAACGGTTTGGTCCGGTTTGGTTAACAGTTTTGAACGGTTTTTAACAATTAATAATAAATAAATATGATTCAATTTAATATGATATAATTTAATAGGATGCAATCAAATATAATGCTCATTTATAATCATACATAGATAGATATTATTGTTAAATACATAAATAAGATGTTATCAAAATCTAAAATAAAAAAAAAGATTAGACATGAAGAAATAAATTCCAAATATCTCATTTGCAAAGAATCCTTAAACATATACAAACATCAAAACTCAAAATCAACAACAATACATCATTAGATAATAATATTTAAAACTTACCCATTATTAATCATCAACGATCATTGTAGTGTCTTTAATGAACTTTACAATCAAACAAAATCAACATCTTCATAAATGTCTAGGTCATCATTGTATTCTAACAAAAGATCATGATGGGTATAAGAAAGGTGGAATGCATCCTGATGATTATAATTAGCTTAAAATGAAAAATGAGTTATGTACATGTACATATTCTTGATGACATAGATTTTTTATTCTCGGGGGTAGACCTGTACCTCTTGAAATTGATAATGATCAAACATTAATAAAATAAACTATATATATTTAATCTATAAAGAGAACTTAATCAAAATAATTAAGCTTTAAAAGAGGGACAACATACGAACAATTCAACTGAAGTTATAAGTTATAACAGTATTAATTAGTTTCCACTTTCCACCATTTAAAAAAAATGAACTCTGTGAGAAAAAATTGTTCAAACTTCAGAGTTCACAGTTCAAAGTATTCAGACTAACAAAAAAAACGACATATCATTCAGATTTTAGAATTCAGACTCCAGACTTACCATTCATTTTAATCAGGAAAAAACTACTACCAGACTACCAATACATGAATTTGAGCTCCAAGTTTAATTAACCTTCTAGATCAAACAAATACTCATAAGAATGTTATGGGAATTGGAATAATATCCAACAGGTAAAAATAACTTTACCTTCTAACAGAAGATCATGATGGGTATAAGAAAGGTGGAATGCATCCTGATAATTATAATTAGCTTAAACTGAAAAATGAGTTATGTACATGTACATATTCTTGATGACATAGATGTTTTATTCTCGGGGGTAGACCTATACCTCTTGAAATTGATAATGATCAAACATTAATAAAATAAACTATATATATTTAATCTATAAAGAGAACTTAATCAAAATAATTAAGCTTTAAAAGAGGGACAACATACGAACAATTCAACTGAAGTTATAAGTTATAACAGTATTAATTAGTTTCCACTTTCCACCATTTAAAAAAAATGAACTCTGTGAGAAAAAATTGTTCAAACTTCTGAGTTCACAGTTCAAAGTATTCAAACTAACAAAAAAAGCGACATATCATTCAGATTTTAGAATTCAGACTCCAGACTTTACCATTCATTTTAATCAGGAAAAAACTACTACCAGACTACCAATACATGAATTTGAGCTCCAAGTTTAATTAACCTTCTAGATCAAACAAATACTCATAAGAATGTTATGGGAATTGGAATAATATCCAACAGGTAAAAATAACTTTACCTTCTAACAAGATCACAATGGGTATAAGAAAGGTGGAATGCATCCCGATAATTATAATTAGCTTAAACTCGAAACGAAAGTATGCATACGACATGTACATATTCTGATGACATAGATGTTTTATTCCTGGGGTAGACCTATACCTCTTGAAATTGATAATGATCAAACATTAATAAAATAAACTATATATATTTAATCTATAAAGAGAACTTAATCAAAATAATTAAGCTTTAAAAGAGTGGGACAACGCATTTAACAATTCAACCGAAGTTATAAGTTATAACAAAGATTAATTAGTTTCCACTTTCCACCATTTAAAAAAATGAACTCGTGAGAAAAATTGTTCAAACTTCTCCGAGTTCACGCTCAAAGTATTCAAACTAACAAAAAAAGCGACATATCATTCAGATTTTAGAATTCAGACTCCGACTTTACCATTCATTTTAATCAAAGAAAAACTACTACCGTACTACCAATACACGAATTTGAGCTCCAAGTTTAATTAACCTCTAGATCAAACAAATACTCATAAGAATGTTATGGGAATTGAATAATATCCAATGTGTAAAAATAACTTTACCTTTCTAATGTAAGATCATGATGGGTATAAGAAAGGTGGAATGCATCCCGATCATTATAATTAGCTTAAATCGAAAATGAGTTATGTATACATGTACATATTCTCGATGACATAGATGTTTTTATTCTCTGGGTAGACCTATACCTCTTGAAATTGATAATGATCAAACATTAATAAAATAAACTATATATATTTAATCTATAAAGAGAACTTAATCAAAATAATTAAGCTTTAAAAGAGGGACAACGCATTTAACAATTCAACTCAAGTTATAAGTTATAACAAGATTAATTAGTTTCCACTTTCCACCATTTAAAAAAAATGAACTCTGTGAGAAAAAATTGTTCAAACTTCAGAGTTCACAGTTCAAAGTATTCAAACTAACAAAAAAAGCGACATATCATTCAGATTTTAGAATTCAGATCTTGTGACTTTACCATTCATTTTAATCAGAAAAACTACTACTGACTACCAATACATGAATTTGAGCTCCAAGTTTAATTAACCTTCTAGATCAAACAAATACTCATAAGAATGTTAAGGAATTGGAATAAGATACAACAGTAAAAATAACTTTACCTTCTAATGTAAGATCAGCGACGGGTATAAGAAAGGTGGAATGCATCCCGATGATTATAATTAGTTTAAACCGAAAAATGAGTTACGTACATGTATATATTCTCGATGACATAGATTTTTTATTCTCTGTGGGTGTATACATGTACCTCTTGAAATTGATAATGATCAAACATTAATAAAATAAACTATATATATTTAATCTATAAAGAGAACTTAATCAAAATAATTAAGCTTTAAAAGAGGGACAACATACGTACATAATTCAACTCGAAGTTATAAGTTATAACAAAGATTAATTAGTTTCCACTTTCCACCATATAAAAAAAATGAACTCGTGAGAAAATATTGTTCAAACTTCGAGTTCACAGCTCAAAGTATTCGTACTAACAAAAACGACATATCATTCGCATTTTAGAATTCGTAATTCCGTACTTACCATTCATTTTAATCAGAAAAACTAGTACCGTATCTACCAATACATGAATTTGAGCTCCAAGTTTAATTAACCTTCTAGATCAAACAAATACTCATAAGAATTTTAAGGAATTGGAATAAGATCCAACAGTAAAAATAACTTTACCTTCTCACAGAAGATCATGATGGGTATAAGAAAGGTGGAATGCATCCTGATGATTATAATTAGCTTAAACTGAAATATGAGTTATGTACATGTACATATTCTTGATTACATAGATTTTTTATTCTCGGGGGTAGACCTGTACCTCTTGAAATTGATAATGATCAAACATTAATAAAATAAACTATATATATTTAATCTATAAAGAGAACGTAATCAAAATAATTATGTTTTAAAAGAGGGACAACATACGAACAATTCAACTGAAGTTATAAGTTATAACAATATTAATTAGTTTCCACTTTCCACCATATAAAAAAAATGAACTCTGTGAGAAAAAATTGTTCAAACTTCGTAGTTCACGCTCAAAGTATTCAGACTAACAAAAAAACGACATATCATTCAGATTTTAGAATTCAGACTCAGACTTACCATTCATTTTAATCAAAGAAAACTACTACCGTACTACCAATACATGAATTTGAGCTCCAAGTTTAATTAACCTTCTAGATCAAACAAATACTCATAAGAATGTTAAGGGAATTGAATAATATCCAACAGGTAAAAATAACTTTACCTTCTAAAGATCAGCGACGGGTATAAGAAAGGTGGAATGCATCCCGATAATTATAATTAGCTTAAATCCGAAATGAGTTACGTACATGTACATATTCTCGATGACATAGATGTTTTATTCTCGGGGTAGACTCCATACCTGTTGAAATTGATAATGATCAAACATTAATAAAATAAACTGTATATATTTAATCTATAAAGAGAACTTAATCAAAATAATTAAGCTTTAAAAGAGGGACAACATACGAACAATTCAACTGAAGTTATAAGTTATAACAATATTAATTAGTTTCCACTTTCCACCATTTAAAAAAATGAACTCGTGAGAAAAAATTGTTCAAACTTCCGTAGTTCACGCTCAAAGTATTCAGACTAACAAAAAACGACATATCATTTAGATTTTAGAATCTCGACTCAGACTTACCATTCATTTTAATCAAAGAAAAAAACTACTACCAGACTACCAATACATGAATTTGAGCTCCAAGTTTAATTAACCTTCTAGCTCAAAAGAATACTCATAAGAATGTTATGGGAATTGGAATAATATCCAACAGCTAAAAATAACTTTACCTTCTAACAGAAGATCATGATGGGTATAAGAAAGGTGGAATGCATCCTGATAATTATAATTAGCTTAAATCGAAAATGAGTTATGCATATGTACATATTCTTGATGACATAGATGTTTTTATTCTCAGTAGACCTCCATACCTCTTGAAATTGATAATGATCAAACATTAATAAAATAAACTATATATATTTAATCTATAAAGAGAACTTAATCAAAATAATTAAGCTTTAAAAGAGGGACAACGTAGGAACAATTCAACTCGAAGTTATAAGTTATAACAAGATTAATTAGTTTCCACTTTCCACCATTTAAAAAATGAACTCGTGAGAAAAATTGTTCAAACTTCGTAGTTCACAATTCAAAGTATTCGTACTAACAAAAAAAACGACATATCATTCGCATTTTAGAATTCAGACTCAGACTTACCATTCATTTTAATCAGAAAAACTACTACCGTACCAATACATGAATTTGAGCTCCAAGTTTAATTAACCTTCTAGATCAAACAAATACTCATAAGAATGTTAAGGGAATTGAATAATATCCACTGTAAAAATAACTTTACCTTCTAACAAGATCATGATGGGTATAAGAAAGGTGGAATGCATCCTGATAATTATAATTAGCTTAAATTAAAATGAGTTATGACATGTACATATTCTTGATGACATGATGTTTTATTCTCTGGGCAGACCTATACCTCTTGAAATTGATAATGATCAAACATTAATAAAATAAACTATATATATTTAATCTATAAAGAGAACTTAATCAAAATAATTAAGCTTTAAAAGAGGGACAACATACGAACAATTCAACTGCTTATAAGTTATAACAAAGATATTAATTAGTTTCCACTTTCCACCATTTAAAAAAATGAACTCAAGTGAGAAAAAATTGTTCAAACTTCGTAGTTCACAGCTCAAAGTATTCACACTAACAAAAAACGACATATCATTCGCATTTTAGAATTCGCATCCAGACTTACCATTCATTTTAATCAGAAAACTACTACCGTACTACCAATACATGAATTTGAGGCTCCAAGTTTAATTAACCTTCTAGATCAAACAAATACTCATAAGCATGTTATGGGAATTGGAATAAGATCCAACAGGCAAAAAATAACTTTACCTTCTAACAAGATCACATGATGGGTATAAGAAAGGTGGAATGCATCCCGATAATTATAATTAGCTTAAATCGAAAATGAGTTATGTATACGTACATATTCTCGATGACATAGATTTTTTATTCTCTGGAAAAGTAGACTGTACCTCTTGAAATTGATAATGATCAAACATTAATAAAATAAACTATATATATTTAATCTATAAAGAGAACTTAATCAAAATAATTAAGCTTTAAAAGAGGGACAACATACGAACAATTCAACCGGGTTATAAGTTATAACAGTATTAATTAGTTTCCACTTTCCACCATTTAAAAAAAATGAACTCGTGGAGAAAAATTGTTCAAACTTCTCGAGTTCACAGCTCAAAGTATTCAAACTAACAAAAAGCGACATATCATTCAGATTTTAGAATTCGATCCGTGACTTTTACCATTCATTTTAATCAGTGAAAAACTACTACCAGACTACCAATACACGAATTCTGAGCTCCAAGTTTAATTAACCTTCTAGATCAAACAAATACTCATAAGAATTTTATGGAATTGAATAAGATCCCACAGTAAAAAATAACTTTACCTTCTAAATGTAAGATCTCACGGGTATAAGAAAGGTGGAATGCATCCCGATGATTATAATTAGCTTAAATCGAAATACGAAGTTATGCATTACGTACATATTCGATGACGAGATTTTTTATTCTCGTGGTGAATTGCACTCTTGAAATTGATAATGATCAAACATTAATAAAATAAACTATATATATTTAATCTATAAAGAGAACGTAATCAAAATAATTAAGTTTTAAAAGAGGGACAACATACGAACAATTCAACTGAAGTTGTAAGTTATAACAATATTAATTAGTTTCCACTTTCCACCATATAAAAAAAATGAACTCTGTAAGAAAAAATTGTTCAAACTTCGTAGTTCACGCTCAAAGTATTCACACTAACAAAAAACGACATATCATTCAGGGATTTTAGAATTGGGACTCAGACTTACCATTCATTTTAATCGTGAAAAACTACTACCGTACTACCAATACATGAATTTGAGCTCCAAGTTTAATTAACCTTCTAGATCAAACAAATACTCATAAGAATGTTACGGGAATTGGAATAATATCCAACAGTAAAATAACTTTACCTTCTAATGTAAGATCACACGTGGGTATAAGAAAGGTGGAATGCATCCCGATAATTATAATTAGCTTAAATCAAATACGAAAGCATGCATACGTACATATTCTCGATGACGTAGATTTTTTATTCTCTGGGCAGACCAGTGCACTCTTGAAATTGATAATGATCAAACATTAATAAAATAAACTATATATATTTAATCTATAAAGAGAACGTAATCAAAATAATTAAGTTTTAAAAGAGGGACAACATACGAACAATTCAATCAAGTTGTAAGTTATAACAATATTAATTAGTTTCCACTTTCCACCATATAAAAAATGAACTCGTAAGAAAAATTGTTCAAACTTCGTAGTTCACAGCTTCAAAGTATTCACACTAACAAAAAACGACATATCATTCAGATTTTAGAATTGCATCGTGCTTACCATTCATTTTAATCAGAAAACTACTACCAGTACTACCAATACATGAATTTGAGCTCAAGTTTAATTAACCTTCTAGATCAAACAAATACTCATAAGAATGTTACGGAATTGAATAATATCCAACAGTGTAAAAATAACTTTACCTTCTAAATGTAAGATCATGCTTACGGGTATAAGAAAGGTGGAATGCATCCTTGATAATTATAATTAGCTTAAACAGAAAATGAGTTATGCATAATGCATATTCTTGATGACATAGATGTTTTATTCTCTGGGTAGACCTATACCTCTTGAAATTGATAATGATCAAACATTAATAAAATAAACTATATATATTTAATCTATAAAGAGAACTTAATCAAAATAATTAAGCTTTAAAAGAGTGGACAACATACGAACAATTCAATCAAGTTATAAGTTATAACAAATATTAATTAGTTTCCACTTTCCACCATTTAAAAAAAATGAACTCTGTGAGAAAAAATTGTTCAAACTTCTCTCGAGTTCACGCTCAAAGTATTCAAACTAACAAAAAAGCGACATATCATTCAGATTTTAGAATTCGCATCTCAGACTTTTACCATTCATTTTAATCAGAAAAACTACTACCGTACTACCAATACATGAATTTGAGCCTCCAAGTTTAATTAACCTTCTAGATCAAACAAATACTCATAAGAATTTTATGGAATTGAATAAGATCCAACAGGTAAAAATAACTTTACCTTCTACCGTAAGATCTTGATGGGTATAAGAAAGGTGGAATGCATCCTCGATGATTATAATTAGCTTAAATCGAATACGAAAGCATGTGCATATGTACATATTCTTGATGACGTAGATTTTTTATTCTCGGGGGTAGACCTGTACCTCTTGAAATTGATAATGATCAAACATTAATAAAATAAACTATATATATTTAATCTATAAAGAGAACGTAATCAAAATAATTAAGTTTTAAAAGAGGGACAACATACGAACAATTCAACTGAAGTTGTAAGTTATAACAATATTAATTAGTTTCCACTTTCCACCATATAAAAAAAATGAACTCTGTAAGAAAAAATTGTTCAAACTTCAGAGTTCACAGTTCAAAGTATTCACACTAACAAAAAAACGACATATCATTCAGATTTTAGAATTCAGACTCCAGACTTACCATTCATTTTAATCAGGAAAAAACTACTACCAGACTACCAATACATGAATTTGAGCTCCAAGTTTAATTAACCTTCTAGATCAAACAAATACTCATAAGCATGTTATGGGAATTGGAATAAGATCCAACAGGTAAAAAATAACTTTACCTTCTAAATGTAAGATCACTTAATGGGTATAAGAAAGGTGGAATGCATTCTCGATAATTATAATTAGCTTAAACCAAAACGAAATGAGCATGTACATGTACATATTCTCGATGACATAGATTTTTTATTCTCGGGGTAGAATTGCACTCTTGAAATTGATAATGATCAAACATTAATAAAATAAACTATATATATTTAATCTATAAAGAGAACTTAATCAAAATAATTAAGCTTTAAAAGAGGGACAACATACAAACAATTCAACTCAAGTTATAAGTTATAACATTATTAATTAGTTTCCACTTTTTACCATATAAAAAAATGAACTCTGTGAAAAAAATTGTTCAAACTTCAGAGTTCACAGTTCAAAGTATTCAGACTAACCAAAAAACGACATATCATTCAGATTTTAGAATTCAGACTCCAGACTTACCATTCATTTTAATCAGGAAAAACTACTACCGTATCAATAATACATGAATTTGAGCTCCAAGTTTAATTAACCTTCTAGATCAAACAAATATTCATAAGAAATTTATGGGAATTGGAATAAGATACAACAGGTAAAAATAACTTTTACCTTCTAAATGTATGATCATGACGGGTATAAGAAAGGTGGAATGCATCCCGATGATTATAATTAGCTTAAATCAAATACGAAAGCATGTACATGTACATATTCTTGATTACATAGATTTTTTATTCTCGGGGGTAGACCTGTACCTGTTGAAATTGATAATGATCAAACATTAATAAAATAAACTATATATATTTAATCTATAAAGATAACGTAATCAAAATAATTAAGCTTTAAAAGAGGGACAACATACGAACAATTCAACTGAAGTTATAAGTTATAACAATATTTATTAGTTTCCACTTTCCACCATATAAAAAAAATGAAATCTGTGAGAAAAAATTGTTCAAACATCAGAGTTCACAGTTCAAAGTATTCACACTAACAAAAAAACGACATATCATTCTGATTTTAGAATTCAGACTCTAGACTTACCATTCATTTTAATCAGGAAAAAAAAACTACCACATTACCAATACATGAATTTGAGCTCCAAGTTTAATTAACCTTCTAGATCAAACAAATACTCATAAGAATTTTATGGGAATTGGATTAAGATCCAACAGGTAAAAAATAACTTTACCTTCTAATGTATGATCACATGATGGTATAAGAAAGGTGGAATGCATCCCGATGATTATAATTAGCATAACCTGAAAAATGAGTTTTGAACATGTACATATTCTTGATGACATAGATTTTTCATTCTCGGAGGTAGATCTATACCTCTTGAAATTCATAATGATCAAACATTAATAAAATAAACTATATATATTTAATCTATAAATAAAACTTAATCAAAATAAATAAGCTTAAAAAGAGTGACAACATACGCATAATTCAATCAAGTTCTAAGTTATAACAAACATTAATTAGTTTCCACTTTCCACCATTTAAAAAAAATGAACTCGTGGGAAAAAATTGTTCAAACTTCGTAGAGTTCACAAGCTCAAAGTATTCGTACTAACAAAAAACGACATATCATTCAGATTTTAGAATTCGTACTCCGTACTTACCATTCATTTTAATCAGAAAAACTACTACCGTACTACCAATACATGAATTTGAGCTCCAAGTTTAATTAACCTTCTAGATCAAACAAATACTCATAAGAATTTTAAGGGAATTGGAATAAGATCCAACAGTAAAAATAACTTTACCTTTCTAATGTAAGATCAGCTTATGGGTATAAGAAAGGTGGAATGCATCCCGATGATTATAATTAGCTTAAATCCAAATACGAGTTATGTACATGTACATATTCTTGATGACGTAGCTTTTTTATTCTCGGGGTAGACTGCACTTTGAAATTGATAATGATCAAACATTAATAAAATAAACTATATATATTTAATCTATAAAGAGAACGTAATCAAAATAATTAAGTTTTAAAAGAGGGACAACATACGAACAATTCAACTGAAGTTGTAAGTTATAACAATATTAATTAGTTTCCACTTTCCACCATATAAAAAAAATGAACTCTAGAAGAAAAAAATTGTTCAAACTTCAGAGTTCACAGCTCAAAGTATTCACACTAACAAAAACGACATCTCCTTCAGATTTTAGAATTCACTCTCCGGGCTTACCATTCATTTTATTCAGGAAAAAACTACTACCAGACTACCAATACATGAATTTGAGCTCCAAGTTTAATTAACCTTCTAGATCAAACAAATACTCATAAGCACGTTACGGGAATTGGAATAAGATCCAACAGGTAAAAATAACTTTACCTTCTAATGTATGATCACGACGGGTATAAGAAAGGTGGAATGCATCCCGATAATTATAATTAGCTTAAATCAAAAATGAGTTATGTACATGTACATATTCTCGATGACATAGATTTTTTATTCTCGGGGTGTAATTCGCACCTCTTGAAATTGATAATGATCAAACATTAATAAAATAAACTATATATATTTAATCTATAAAGGAACTTAATCAAAATAATTAAGCTTTAAAAGAGGGACAACATACGAACAATTCAACTGAAGTTATAAGTTATAACATTATTAATTAGTTTCCACTTTCCACCATATAAAAAAATGAACTCTGTGAAAAAAATTGTTCAAACTTCAGAGTTCACAGTTCAAAGTATTCAGACTAACCAAAAAACGACATATCATTCAGATTTTAGAATTGATCAGACTTACCATTCATTTTAATCGTGAAAAACTACTACCAGACTAGCAATACTTGATTTTGATCTCCAAGTTTAATTAACCTTCTAGATCAAACAAATATTCATAAGAATTTTATGGGAATTGGAATAAGATACAACAGGTAAAAAATAACTTTACCTTCTAACAGAAGATAATGATGGGTATAAGAAAGGTGGAATGCATCCTGATGATTATAATTAGCTTAAACTGAAATATGAGTTATGTACATGTACATATTCTTGATTACATAGATTTTTTATTCTGGGCAAGAATTGCACTGCTGGAAATTGATAATGATCAAACATTAATAAAATAAACTATATATATTTAATCTATAAAGATAACGTAATCAAAATAATTAAGCTTTAAAAGAGTGGACAACATACTAACAATTCAATCAAGTTATAAGTTATAACAATATTTATTAGTTTCCACTTTCCACCATATAAAAAAAATGAAATCATGGGAGAAAAAATTGTTCAAACTTCAGTAGTTCACAAGCTCAAAGTATTCACACTAACAAAAAACGACATATCATTCTCGATTTTAGAATTCAATTTTAGACTTACCATTCATTTTAATCAGAAAAAAAAACTACCACATTACCAATACATGAATTTGAGCTCCAAGTTTAATTAACCTTTCTAGGGGATCAAACAAATACTCATAAGAATTTTAAGGGAATTGGATTAAGATCCAACTGTGTAAAAATAACTTTACCTTCTAAATGTATGATCATGATGGGTATAAGAAAGGTGGAATGCATCCCGATGATTATAATTAGCTTAAACTGAAAATGAGTTTTTGTACATGTACATATTTCTTGATGACATAGATTTTTTATTCTCTAGGGTGTATATACCTCTTGAAATTGATAATAATCAAACATTAATAAAATAAACTATATATATTTAATCTATAAAGAGAACTTAATCAAAATAATTAAGCTTTAAAAGAGGGACAACATACATACAATTCAACTGAAGTTATAAGTTATAACAGTATTAATTAGTTTCCACTTTCCAACGTTTAAAAAAAATGAACTCTGTGAGAAAAAATTGTTCAAACTTCGGAGTTCACAGTTCAAAGTATTCAGACTAACAAAAAAACGACATATCATTCAGATTTTAGAATTCAGACTCCAGACTTACCATTCATTTTAATCAGGAAAAAACTAGTACGAGACTACCAATACATGAATTTGAGCTCCAAGTTTAATTAACCTTCTAGATCAAACAAATACTCATAAGAATTTTATGGGAATTGGAATAAGATCCAACAGGTAAAAAATAACCTTACTTTCTAACAGTATGATCAGCGATGGGTATAAGAAAGGTGGAATGCATCCCGATGATTATAATTAGCTTAAATCGAAATACGAAGCATGTATACATGTACATATTCTTTGATGACATAGATTTTTTATTCCTGCAGAATTGCATCTTGAAATTGATAATGATCAAACATTAATAAAATAAACTATATATATTTAATCTATAAAGAGAACTTAATCAAAATAATTAAGCTTTAAAAGAGGGACAACATACGAACAATTCAACTGAAGTTATAAGTTATAACAATATTAATTAGTTTCCACTTTCCACCATATAAAAAAAAATGAAATCTGTGAGAAAAAATTGTTCAAACTTCAGAGTTCACAGTTCAAAGTATTCACACTAACAAAAAAACGACATATCATTCTGATTTTAGAATTCAGACTCTAGACTTACCATTCATTTTAATCAGGAAAAAAAAACTACCACATTACCAATACATGAATTTGAGCTCCAAGTTTAATTAACCTTCTAGATCAAACAAATACTCATAAGAATTTTATGGGAATTGGATTAAGATCCAACAGGTAAAAAATAACTTTACCTTCTAACAGAAGATCATGATGGGTATAAGAAAGGTGGAATGCATCCTGATGATTATAATTAGCTTAAACTGAAAAATGAGTTTTGTACATGTACATATTCTTGATGACATAGATTTTTTATTCTCGGGGGTAGACATATACCTCTTGAAATTGATAATAATCAAACATTAATAAAATAAACTATATATATTTAATCTATAAAGAGAACTTAATCAAAATAATTAAGCTTTAAAAGAGGGACAACATATGAACAATTTAACTGAAGTTATAAGTTATAACAATATTAATTAGTTTCCACTTTCCACCATTTAAAAAAAATGAACTCTATGAGAAAAAATTGTTCAAACTTCAGAGTTCACAGTTCAAAGTATTCAGACTAACAAAAAAACGACATATCAATCAGATTTTAGAATTCAAACTCCAGACTTACCATTCATTTTAATCAGGAAAAAACTACTACCAGACTACCAATACATGAATTTGAGCTCCAAGTTTAATTAACTTTCTAGATCAAACAAATACTCATAAGAATTTTATGAGAATTGGAATCAGATCCAACAGGTAAAAAATAACTCTACCTTCTAACAGAAGATCATGATGGGTATAAGAAAGGTGGAATGCATCCTGATGATTATAATTAGCTTAAACTGAAAAATGAGTTATGTACATGTACATATTCTTGATGACATAGATTTTCATTCTCGGGGGTAGACCTGTACCTCTTGAAATTCATAATGATCAAACATTAATAAAATAAACTATATATATATTTAATCTATAAAGAAAACTTAATCAAAATAATTAAGCTTTAAAAGAGGGACAACATACGAACAATTTAACTAAAGTTATAAGTTATAATAGTATTAATTAGTTTCCACTTTCCACCATTTAAAAAAAATGAACTCTGTGAGAAAAAATTGTTCAAACTTTAGAGTTCACAGTTCAAAGTATTCACACTAACAAAAAAACGACATATCATTCAGATTTTAGAATTCAGACTCCAGACTTACCATTCATTTTAATCAGAAAAAAACTACTACCACACTACCAATACATGAATTTGAGCTCCAAGTTTAATTAACTTTCTAGATCAAACAAATACTCATAAGAATTTTATGGGAATTGGAATCAGATCCAACAGGTAAAAAATAACTCTACCTTCTAACAGAAGATCATGATGGGTATAAGAAAGGTGGAATGCATCCTCATGATTATAATTATCTTAAACTGAAAAATGAGTTATGTACATGTACATATTCTTGATGACATAGATTTTCAATCTCGGGGGTAGACCTGTACCTCTTGAAATTCATAATGATCAAACATTAATAAAATAAACTATATATATATATATATATATATATATATATATTTAATCTATAAAGAGAACTTAATCAAAATAATTAAGCTTTAAAAGAGGGACAACATACGAACAATTCAACTGAAGTTATAAGTTATAACAATATTAATTAGTTTCCACTTTCCACCATATAAAAAAAATGAACTCTGTGAGAAAAAATTGTTCAAACTTCAGAGTTCACAGTTCAAAGTATTCAGACTAACAAAAAATCGACATATCATTCAGATTTTAGAATTCAGACTCCAGACTTACCATTCATTTTAATCAGGAAAAAACTACTACCACACTACCAATACATGAATTTGAGCTCCAAGTTTAATTAACCTTCTAGATCAAACAAATACTCATAAGAATTTTATGGGAATTGGATTAAGATCCAACAGGTAAAAAATAACTCTACCTTCTAACAGAAGATCATGATGGGTATAAGAAAGGTGGAATGCATCCTCATGATTATAATTATCTTAAACTGAAAAATGAGTTATGTACATGTACATATTCTTGATGACATAGATTTTCATTCTCGGGGGTAGACCTGTACCTCTTGAAATTCATAATGAGCAAACATTAATAAAATAAACTATATATATATTTAATCTATAAAGAGAACTTAATCAAAATAATTAAGCTTTAAAAGAGGGATAACATATGAACAATTTAACTGAAGTTATAAGTTATAACAGTATTAATTAGTTTCCACTTTCCATCATTTAAAAAAATGAACTCTGTTAGAATTTTTTTTTTCAAACTTCAGAGTTCCCAGTTCAAAGTATTCAGACTAACAAAAAAATGACATACCATTCAGATTTTAGAATTCAGACTCCAGACTAACAAAAAAATGACATACTATTCAGATTTCAGAGTTCTGAGTTCAGACTAACAAAAAAATTACATACTATTCAGATTTCAGAGTTCAGACTAACAAAAAAACGACTTACCATTCAGATATTAGACTAACAAAAAAATGATATACCATTCAGATTTCACAGTTCAAACTTCACACTAACAAAAAAATGACATACCATTCAGACTTTTGAGTTCAGACTTTAGACTTACCGTTCAATTTATTCAGGAAAAACTACTACCAGACTACCAGACCAGTACTCCAGTAGTATTAGACCACATACCTATTTCATGATTTTCATCCATTGTTGTCATGACCCGACGCGACGCGAGGAGAGGTGGCCAGTTTCTGGTTGAAGTAACGTGTGAACAATGGCTATTTGTTGGTGGAAGCAACGAGAGGAACGGTGGTTAGCTGTTGGTGGAATCAACACGAGGAACGATGGCTAGTTACTGGTGGAAGCGACGATGGCCAAACCCAGAGTATAGACGAAGAACTGGGGAAAGTAGGGCATAGACGGCGAAGTGGCGAAGGACTGAAGGCGAGCAAAGAGGAGAGAGCCGAGAGAATTTTTTTTTAGGGTTAGGGTTAAGCATTAACGAGTGACGACTTAACCCTAAACTCGAAAACAAACTATATATATACACTAGGGTTTTATAATATTTTAAATAATAAAAATTATTTATTTAATAAAACCGGTCCGGTCTGGTCCGGCCGGTTTATAATATTTTATAACGGGACCGGACCGTTTTAAAATCGGTTTTATTTAATACGGACCGGACCAGACTGTTTCATTTACAAAACTGCTCGGTTCGGTCCGATTTGGATCGGTTTTCCGGTTTAAACCGGTCTGGCCCGGTTTTTGGACACCCCTAATTGAGAGGAGAATAGAAAGAATAATAAATTATCATGTACATAGTGTACCCCAAAAAGAAAGCATAATGATCAAGTTTTTGCTAACACCAAAGAAATGGTAGATGTTGTGCATGAAAGTTTTTATGGTGAACAATTTGGTAATGAATTTAATAAGATTTTTGGGGATGCTGAGAGCCATTATGGGATTGTTCTATTAGGTTTATTAAGCTATCCGTGCTAGTAACACTGTACAATATGAATGTAATGTTTGGATTTTTTTAATAATATCTTTAAGGAGATTTTGAGTGTAGTTGATGAAATGTTGCCTATTAACCATCGGTTTCTTAATTCCATGTATAAGTTAAAAAAGACATTAAATAAGGTCGGAATGGGATATGAGAAAATACAAGCTTGTTCGAATGATTTCATACTCTACAAGAAAGATCATATGAATGAAAGTATGTGTCCAATTTATTAGGAATCAATGTTGAAGGATTCTAAGGTCGTAAATGATCAAGAAAAGAAAAAAATTCATGTTGACATGTTGATGAATCTTTGAAAGTAGAGTCCTCAATGCACTTTTTCGCTCAATATTTTTTCATTTTATTAAATAAATATTACTTTTGAGGTTTAAAATATTAAATATGAGCTTTCTAGTGAAAAGGTGTGAAAATATATTTTTAGAAATTTTCTAGAATTGTTTATGAACTTTTAATGAATGACCAAACAGAACACGCCACGTGGATGCCATGTAAGTAAGGAAGTTGACCATAAGTAACCACATGGATGCCATGTAAGTGAAGAGGGCCAATCAAAGCACACCGCACGTACCAGGCTATGTAGGCTATACCACATGTCAGCACGACTTACATTTCAAGTTTCATCAGGCAATCAACGAGCGTGTCATGCATCATCATTTGATTCATCTCTTCATTCTACTGTGGTGCCATGCAATCCATATTTGTTAATCACATCATGCCACATGACACTAACTAAGCATCCATTGACTATGACTAGTCCATCTCACCACTCTTTGCATGTTGATTTTGACAATGATTTTCTTGTGCCACTTGTTGCCTTTCTATTGGCTAGTATTGGTACCTTTTTCCATCTCAGTCCTTGATTTGAAGTTGATGAGAGGTATAGATTTCATATAAGTCTAATTTAACTCCCTAATTGTCCCAAAAATTATAATGAGCCAAATATCTCATATTTTTAATATGTTTTTGGTGCCAAGAAGTGAAATAAATATAGAAAATTTCAAAGAGATATAATTTTGGTGAAGATTCAAGAGAATATTCGTACTATAATTACTTATTTGCGATACGTATACTTGCTTACCTATTGTACATAATTCGTATCGACTAGTCAATATATTTGAGATCGATGTATCCTTGTGAGAAGATTATAAAAGTTATTAAATTTTATGTCCATAATTGTAATAATCCAAAAGGATGCATTGCAGTGCAATGTTTTTGCTAAAGAAGCAATATATTTTTGTTCATAATTTTCAATTGGAGTAAAGCCATTTTGTCCTTTTGTTGATCATGATCAACTAAATGATGAAGATGTATCAGGGAAGCCAAATAAAGGTGGATGGGTTGATTCCATTGAACGTATCATGTGGAAGCAAGCACACATGTATATTTTAAAAAACATGGAAGAAGTTTCAACCTTACATTAAGTCATCTTCCAATTTTTTTTAAAAGGATATTGTTGAATATATTTAAGTTAATAATCAACTATATATTTTTATTATATCATAGGAAACATATAAAATATTTTCATCATACCAATCACTTTAAGACAAAAAAAAAGATCTTAAAGGAGAATAGTAACAACTTCATGTATTGCCTTCGTGTCCAAGTAAGTTACTAGTATTCTTATATAATACTTTATCTATTATTTGAAACACATTTATAGTATTATACGTGTTAAATGTTTTTTCTTTTACTATATATGTAGATTGTAAATGAATTATATCAATCAAATTACAAAGTCACATAAGACTTGAAGTGGATAGCACAATGTCTAAAATTTAGTGTCATTAAACATATGGATATACCATAAATGAAAGTCACTACCACACAAAACAAAGAGACTACAATCATGTTACTTAAAATAGTGGAGTTTCTATTATGGAACAAAACTATTCAGTTTTCTAGCTCTAACTATATGATGCCCATTGAAAGAGATATTTCATACTATGGAGTTATTGATGACATATGAGATCTTGATTATGTCAAATTTAGAGTTCATTTATTTAAGTATCATTAGGTTGATAGAAAAAATGGAGTGAAAAATATACTAATAGATTTAGATTGATTGAACTTAATTGTAGTAATCATAAAACTAACTCTTTCATAGTAGTATCCCAACTAAAAAACTATTATATATATCCAATATGATCAAGAAACTCGATGTAGGGTTGTTTTAATTCCTCGTTGGGATTACAATGATACCATGAACAATGATGTTTTAGGTGAATTGCTATGGAGTATGATAAAGTTTTAGATACAACTGACATAAAATATGATCGAGAGGTTGAAAATCAAATAAGTTATACTGATGTTGAGTGTAAAACTTGATTTTTTTATTTGATGACAGAGGTCCAAAGTATATTCATATTGTTTCTTATTTGTGATTCATCCTCCTCACATACGGCGTAATGTGATTTGCTGTTCCTGCATACATGGCGTCCGCGTGGCTTGCTCAGTTAGGTCCTTTGCTAGCGTGGCATGACATGTGGTAGCTCTTGATTGGTCATACTTTAAAAATTCATAAAAAAATCCCTAAAAATTCCAAAAATTATATTTTCACCCCCTTTAAATTAAAAGTTTATATTTTAATATTTTTGGCTACAAAAATACTAGTTATTAAATAAAACAAGTAAATATTAAGTAAACAAGTGTGCTAATGAATCATTTGAAAGTAATTTATCAAGGAGTCATCGGTATCACCCTTATGTTTGAAGAAATTGCAATCAATCAAATCATCTCAAGCATAATTGTCCTTAGTTCATAACCAGTCAGTATTGAGGAGGATCACAATCTAGTTTTAGTTTTGGGACATCTAATACTCAAAATAATTTTCATGGATAAAATTAGCATTCTGGTTGGCAAACCCCAACACAACAACCAAGACGATCCATTCAATAACAATCCTTTAGATCTTACTAGAATAATGGGTAGTCATTTTCACAACCTTCAAATACTACATGGACTTTTCAACATCAACTATCTACCTTTAGAAAGGTTAAGTGCAGGGGTGTTTCCACTTAAGAACAGAGATCACAAGGTCAAGCTTTTGCAATATTTGGGAGGCAAGAGAAGCCTAAGATCTATGACATTGTCAAAGGTATGATTCTATTATATCATTCTTGGGTATGATTTCTTTTTATATTAGTGTCAATGATTCTTTCATTTCGTTAACCTATGCCCAAATGTTAGAACTTGCATATGAAACCATAGACACTTACTTTAAACACTCCTCTTTACGACTCTAATAATGTCTTATATGTTTGTAAAAATTGTTCAATCTAATCAAATCGTCAACTATTGCTAGTTAATCTTGTTATAATCAATATGAGTTATTTCAACATTATCCTAGGAATTTAGTGGTTAACCAAATATCACGCAATTGAAAATTGCTATGAGAATTGAATGTTTAAAGTTAAGAATCTAATTAACTAGAGGGGTGAATAGTTAATTTTTGAATCATGACTAATTAAAAAATCCTAGCTAGCCAAACATGCAATCATGTGCAATAAATATAAAGCAAAAATAAATAAACCTTGACACATGATAATTTGGATAGAAACAACTTAGGCTACACTAATGACAAAAGAGAAAAGCCACCGGTCCACCGGACTGCCTAACTATTCACTATGAAAATAAGGTTCTATTACGAAGCCATGATGTAAACTACCCTCAAGATAATACTACGAAGTAATCTACTTACAAGCCATTTTTTGCTTTAAAAGTCTTCATAAGAAAGATGCATGCTCAGACCCAAACTAATATTCTATTGACTTGAGTCACACAAGCAATCAATTTTGTTCAACCAGTAGCTAGAAAGTTAGCACAAAATCACAAGTGCAAAGTCTGTCTTACAGTAGATTCAATAACGAATAACCCTAACTAGAAGATTTAAAAGTACATAAGTTAATTGTAAATCATCTAGATGCTCTAGAACAAGTAGATTAAGCACAAAAAATAGATATATTATTTAAAGTAAAATAATGAAATCAAATAATTATGATATTACACACACAATTATTTGATCCAATCATTTTAGAACATAATAAAGAAGAAGTTATGTGAACATGTAATTAAAATATCATAAATCAAATAGGCTTATTAATCAATCAAATACAACCATTAATGTTTGAAAAATTGATTCAAGAAATAAGTTTAAACAAACATGATCTTCTTTTTGTAAAACAAATAGAGAGAGAGATAGAGGACAAAAAAATTTAATAAATTATAATGAATAAGGTTAAAGAAAACAAAAGGCATTAGGTTGCTTAAATAGAAAATATTGAAGCCCTAATGCTAGGTCAAAGTCCAATTATAAATTTATCCCTTAAACAATTCATAGGGCAATAAATTATAGGGACAATATAATAATTGAAATTTTTGTCCCAAGTAAATAGTTAGATTAAAGTTAATTCCCTTATCGCTCGATCGATCAAGTTCAAGTATGATCAATCAACCTTATATGTTTGATCAATCAAGAACTTTTTCGATCAATTGAACAATGATTAAAATAAACCCGAGACCAAGAATATTGCATTCAAACATACCTCAATCGATTAAGTTCTCAATCAATCTAACCCAATTTGAAAAAAAAACTCGAAAAGATAATGATCATACAAGATCGATCCTCGATCAATCTAACCCATTCAATTGATTGACTGAATATTCGATCTATCGACCAATGTATATACCAAATATTTCTAATTGCGTTACATGTATTATAATGTTCATAAGAATAATATATGTCTTTAATAAGTAATCATAAAGCTTGGAAGTTTTGTTCTGCTGGAATGATGAACATGAAATCACACCTAGAAACTAGTTAGCATTTAAACATTTTGCTCACGAATATAGCCAATGCTCACATAAACCTTACAATCTCTATATTTCACATATTCCGATGACAAAACATCCCTCTTGTTATATGTCCTATCAATTAATAAATAGAGCACTTTAAACAATTTAAACAATGTGTTCTCCCCCTAAGTGCAATATTTCTCTCATTAATAACCACTCTCCCCTTTTTGTCATACGAAAAGATGAATTAACTTTGAAACTTAAATTCAATATGATCAAGAATGCAATGTATGCAGTGAATGAACTCCAAATAAGTTCTTTGATTTCCCGAAAGAAAGCAGAATAAAAAAACTATAACAATATATATATATATATATATATTTGAATTGGATAGTGGAATTATTTAAGCATGATTAGAACAGAAGCACTCATTAGATAAATTACTCTTGTTCAAAATTTGACTATCCATTGAAGGTATACGCATTGTGATAATATACACAGACATACTAACACAATATATATAGACATCACTAAAATAGAATACATGTTTAAACTTCAAAATTATGTCATCTAATTCATTTATGATTAATCTTGGAAGATTCAAAGGAAGGAGTATCACCCATCATTGAATAAGTACAATTGAATCCTCAATTTCATAAAATAAAAAAATATCTTCCAAGAGATATCTTAAAATTCTTTATTATAGGGATTGATTATTTATTTACTTATTTCCTTTTTGTATAAATAACTTATGACTCTCTCTTTTTGTGCATTTTAAGCTGTTTTTGTTTTATTTCCTTTTTTTTTGTTAAAGAATCATTCATAAGCTAAAGACTTAGTGATAACTATATTTTATATAGTTATTTTCGTCAATTTTATTAATGATAACTTTGTGTTAAGAAATACATTTTTAATAAAATTAAACAATTTGAATCGAAATCCTACTTATTTTCCAATTTATGTCCACAAATATAATTTCAAATAATAGAGTTCTTAATTACAATTTATAAAAGTTGAAAATGTAATTTATATTAAATTTGGGCTTAATTTCAATTATTAAAAGTTTGAAAATTTAATTTAAATTTTGAAAAGGGTTTAACTATAATTAAAGAAAGTTTGAAAATGTAATTGGATTAAATTTGTGGGCCAAAATGCAATTAATGAAAGTTTAATTTTCTGCGCAGGTAAGAAGAATCCACGAGCCAATCTGCACGTGTGAAACGTGGACCGTCCGATCAAAGAAGAAACGGCTGAGATTCGTGCGTCCCTATCACACCCGACCAAAGCGAGTGGGTGCAGATCTTTATTTTTCACGCTGCTCGGCGTCCGACTGGGGCCCACCTGCTGCGCAGGCCGGCGTGCTGGTGGGACCCACCTGTCTGACGCGTCCAGCTGCTGTCCCCCACCTTCGCACGCCCTTTTTCCCGTGCGGTCGATCCACGTGCGCCCGGTTATTCCACGAACCATAATATGCCGCGTGTCCCATTTTATCTATCCGCAAATCATTTTTTGACATGCGGCATGTTACAATGAGGGCGAAAGCGCAGGATCAAGCCCGCGTTGCAGCCGTTGTCTCCCATCTTTTTCGCGCTGCAATCCGGTGCGGCAATTCTCCGTGAGCCCGTCCTTGCTATGCAATTATATGCTGCCACGTGTCCCACCATTTATTTCAGTGAATAAGGCATTGACACGTGGCATGCACAATGAATTAAAAAATGCAGAAATGACTCCTTGTCTCACGCGTGAATTAAAATAAGGTTTCGATTTTCGCGTGACCACGGATTTTAAGGGAAATGTCGGGGTTTTATTTTCGATACAAATTGTTACGCGTGTATGTATTTTAATATTTTTAATGTATTTTTTTGGTGCTATAAATAGGTGATATTATGATAGAGTTAAGAGTTTTTTGGGAGAGTTTTTGACAATTAGAATTTTTGTGTTGTTCGGTTTTGGACTGCAGAACACGCAGAAGCTATTTTTTGGCTTTTGTTGTGTTCTGCGTGTGCCAAATATTAACGATTCGTAATGTTTTAATTTTTCCTTTCTTCATCTAATTTTTCTTTAAGTGTTGTAATTTTATTTTAATTTTATGAAGTAATTTAATTTTTCTAGGGTTGCATTTGATCTAAATTTATGAAGCTTTGATTTTAATTATTTTTGATAGATTTATAAGACGTTCGATTTGTTTACTCTATCTTGTGCTTAATGCTTTTTGATTATTTACGAATTTTATCAAAACGATCTGTGGCACATAAATAAACTTGGAAGAGGCATTTGTGTGTATATTGCTCGTAGATAGAATGACATGTATGATGAATGATAGGAATATACCCTAATTGTATGTGTGGCCATTTGAAAACTTAGAACGTAATGAATCTTGGTGAATTTAATTCTCATAGAGATATAGTGAATTAATTTAACGAGGTGTGTCTATACGGAGCTCGGAAGAGATGTATGGATAAAAATAGAAGTTTTCGGTTGACAAATTAAATGTACTAAAAAATATAAATCAAAAGAAAATAACACGATTTGAGTGGATTAGTTTGGTGAAAAATTGCAATCCTAGATTTCTTTTATTTTGTTAACTCTTTTCTTCTTTTTCTAAATCAACGGTTGTTTTGGATAAAATCAGAGAGAAATAATTTTAGTAATCAACAAACTATAGGAACAAATCTCTGTGGGAACGATCTTTACTTACATATCTTTATTACTTGTGACCGTGTATACTTGCACGATTTTCTGTATGTTATAAAACACATAACACTTAGTATGATTACTTTTACACTATTTATGAGGTAACGCTCTCTACTAAATGTAGTAGCTGTACACATCACAATAGGTAGTTCTCTCGAGCTAAGTGTATCTTTACAGTAAAATTTTAGAAAGTAAAAAACATAGCTCAAAAGTAGTTTTGCAATCAAGGTTAGTCCAAGCCTTAAAATATTATAAAATCAATCATAAACTTTATGATTGATGTACATATGAATTCAATGAGTGTGTAAGTTATTGTCAACATAGATGAAAAAAATATGTAAATACACAAGTCAAAATACTCAATTATAAAATGAAAAGTCAATTAGAAAAAGTGAAGTTTGTAAAGAAAATTAGTATGTAAAGTCTATTCCCTTTTTTTTGTTAAGATTAAAGAAACATCATTAAACATTAATAAATTTATTCCTATTATTAATATATATATATATATATGAACTAGTATATTTATTGTTTTGAGTCATTTTCTCTCCATAGGGATCAGGTGCATTCTTGAGTGTTCTTACATAACTATAACTAATACTTTTATGTTACAATTTAATTATATTTATCAAAATTTAAATTTTGATTATTAATATAGATAAATTGATCAATATTCTTCATGAAGTGACATGGGAGTTCATTTCAAACTAACCCCACTTATATGTTTGCCTAAAAATTATGATCAATCAATTTTTTACGGGTATTTAAATGCATAAGTTTACTTGAATGTATGAATATCATTTATATAATTATTTATGTAAAACGTATATAATTATATTTATATTATCTAATTATTTATATATATTTATTTTATATAGAGAATGTTATTATCAACTTCTATATAATTACTCATCACATTTAGCAATGTTCTGTGACTCTTCATTTGTCAATCAATATCAAGAAAAGAATGTTAGCATTAGAGATAAACAATTATATGGTAGGGCATTAATGCTTAACAGAAATCAAAATTTGATAATCCCTTGACTACTAAGTTTTGAACAAGGCCAAAATCATTGGATGTTGGTAATCCTTGATTTCTTCAATAATCATGTTTGGTACTGTGACTGAGCTTCCATAGAATTGAATAAAGATACAAAAGTAGTTGTTGAAATGTAAGAGTTATTATAGCTGGCTATTTTTCTTCTATTGTTCTTTGTAATATTTAATAAAAAACTAATCGTTATAAACTTTGATAGGGCATGGAAGCTGTGGAATAAGAGTAGGGGCATTGCCCTTAAAAAATCTCATAAGCTTATCTGGGATAAAGTTATGGTATGTACAATCGAATGTTAATAAATTAATTAATTTCACTATTGAATAATAAAGATGTATGAATATGTAAAAAAATGTACACTTGTTTTTTGTAGCTCCAACAACAAAATGATGGAGTCATGTGTGGTTACTATGTCGTGAAGTTTATGAGCGAAATCATCACAAATATCAAAATTCCAATTGAAGATGTGGTAATCTCTTTTACCAATATATATTTTTAACATATATGAGTTATTTTTTGTGAATTCATGAAATTACATTCTTATTTTGAATTTAAATATATGTAGTTCTTTGGTTGGAACAAGACAGGCTATGATCGGCAACTTTTTGATGATTTACGAGAAGAATGGGCAGAACACATGGTTCAAATTATATCATCACAAGAAGATTCATGAGAAGATTCTGATGATCTTGAATAGCATATGACA
Source organism: Hippophae rhamnoides (assembly GCA_033030585.1). Classification (NCBI taxonomy): domain Eukaryota; kingdom Viridiplantae; phylum Streptophyta; class Magnoliopsida; order Rosales; family Elaeagnaceae; genus Hippophae; species Hippophae rhamnoides. The sequence continues at coordinate 43,439,057 of CM065438.1, read as the reverse complement.
ACATAATGGTAATTTTTATAACGCTTTAATTTCTCTATTCGTGTGTCTAAAGTCCATTGTTTGATGGATGTTTATGTGCTCATGTATTTAAGGGAATAAATTTTTCATGGATCTGTTTTTTGTCCAAACTTCATCTCATATCTCTTACCTAGTTCCCTTATGACAACATCAAGGTATTTGCTGGCCAACCAAGTACAAAAAACCACCAAGAATCATCATCTCTCTTGCCAAGTTCAACAAGTGAACCAACTTTACGTTTAAAGTCGGTTGAACGCGTGGATCGACTTTAATGCATGATTTTATAGTAGTACATATTTGATTAATTCTGGTGGCATATGGCTATTGTGACTTCTAAAGTCTCTCTTACATAAGTAATTTTAAGTAAATTATAATATATCATGTTTTATTTTGTTTCAAAATCTCAATATTTCGTATTATTCAATTTTATTTTCTAGACTTCTTGAGTTAGAAGTTTGATTAATTAACTACCTATTATTGATTTTTTTTATTAGTTTCAAATTTCATGAAGTGAATTTTCTGCTTCATGTCAACTTTACCAATTTTTCGTATTTCTGGTAGAGATTCTAAATATTCATGTATAACATAGGATAAATTAATATATGTTTAATTTGAATTTAGTTGTGCATATCAATCATGTTAGTGCAAGTCGTTTTTATTTTTCAAAATTTAAAGAGGTTTCACTTAATTATTTCTTTCATTCTAATTTGTTACTATAAGTTATTTATATATTTTTGATAGATATTTAATTATGCATTTGTCGATGCTATCTTTTTAGCATGATGATTTTAATGCCTTATTAATATTGTGATTTTATAATATCATTACACGTTAAAAGATCATCTGTTTCTTTGAGCAATAGTATTTGAATAGTATTTGTTATGCAACTAATATTGATTAATATTTGATTTAAAAGGCTAGCATGACAATGACATTAGTCTATATACTTTCCAGCTATTATTTTTTTTTTTGGTATTGTTAGAGTATTAATCTCACCTTTGTATTTATGTGTACGGTTATAATTTGATTTTGATTGATTTATTAATATTAATCATTCAAATGTGGCTATTGTCTGGCTTGTAGTTTCCAAAAAAAAAAAAAAAATTGTAAATTGATTTCTAGTACTATAGTACTACGAAATGTAAGTAGTAACCATTTGCACATTGAAGTGGTAGGTGCCGTATAACTATTTTTGATATTAAGACGTAGAAAGTTTTATAAATTAATATATTTGAAAGAATTAATCATTGAAATTTTTTATGAATTCTTAATTAATGAAGTGTGTTATTTCACAAATGATATATTAGTTGATTTGATTTTATGAAATAAGTGAATTCATATTTGTAAAATAATAAAATTTTAAAATTAACAAATTGTTTGATTTTTTATTTCAAAATAACTAAATCTTGTATAAGAGAATAAGTAAATTTTTGTATTCACTAAAGTTGGGTATTGGTATTCCAAAATAGCAAATTTTGTATCTGATAGTTAGTTTAAGAAATAAGTAGATTTTGTAACGTTAAAAAGAATTATTATCAAAATTAAAAAAATGAATTATTTATTCACAAAGTGGTGAATTTAGTTTTCATATAAATAAAACAAATTTAATTGAGAAACAAAACTTTTTTAATACACTTGTTTCAAATTACTTAATTTAATAATTTATAGATTATTAATATTTTGTATTTGTTGAATACGAATTGGAACTTAGTTTTAGGAAAATTAATTTTTCAATGCTAGAAAAATTAATTTGAAATATTGTATTTTTAATTTTTAGACTTTTGAATTTATTTCCAAATTATGAATTAATTTTGGATATTTTTGGAAATTATTGTATATAACAAATTCATGATTTGTGCACTAAATGACATAAAGTTTGTAACAAGTAAAGTTCAGAACGTAGATTTAACAAATTCTAGACATGTAGACAAACTAACGAGTCTAACATAATTGATTGTAATTCATATGTGAATAATAATAAGAAACATGAAGATTCATTTTCAAGAGGTGACATCTAAAGATGTTCTTTATAACTATCTTGAATTTGGTGAGATTTGAGATCAATGTTGGTTATGTCATCTTATGTTTCTACGTTGATGGCATCCACTTTTTAGGTAGTATTAGATATACCAAGAAAATATTGAATTTAACGTATCATAGATATGAGACAAGCTTAAGTAATATTGAGAATAAATATATTAGGTATGTTGGTCTCATTCTAAGTATATGTCATTATATTGACAAAATACTTCAAAAATTCAGTAATGGTGATTCTGAAATTTTCAGAACACATGTAAATGTTATTATACACCTATATAAGAATATAGATGAGAGTGAATCAATTAGAATATTTATGGGTGATAGGATCTCTTATGTACTTAATGAGTTGTACAAGATTGAAAATAAGCTTACGTTTTAAGTAAACTAAGTAGATATACCAGTATTACATGATCTGATTACTTGAAAGGGTACTTCAAGGTAGGAATGATGCCAAATGACTATGCAATTTCATAGAGGTTACTCTAAAGTGGGCGAGGCATGTGCCTGCAATTTGCATTTTTTGTGATAATCAATCGGCTATTGGCAAGGCACAATGCAATATGTATAATGGTTAGTCTCGACACATGTTTCATAGACCTAATACCATTAGACAACTATTCTCAACTAGGATTATCTCTATTGACTATTTGAAGCCAATGGATATCATAGCGAATCCGATAACAAAAAGGTTAAATAGATAATTAGTTAAGATATCATTGAAGGAAATGGGACTTAAGCCCATTAATGAATAAGAATTTGCAAAGAAAATTCAACCTAATTGATAGAAAATCCCAAGATCTAGGTTCATAGAAACAAATAAATTGTAAATATGTAGTGAGATTACTATAAAGTTTTACCCTCAAGTCCATTCCTATAATGAAAATAATAATACCTATAAGATAAAGGTAAAGCTAAGGCTTTTAATGATTCTTATGAAGAGAATAACGAACAAAGTACTGCGGGTTGGTCTTTGTGAATGACTCTTATAGATAAGGGATCACCTGTATGAGAAAGAATTAGGGTTTCTTCGAAAGGGGACTGTATTGTGCTTAATTATTTAGAAACACTCACAAAACCAGGCAAGTGTTCATAGCCAAAACATACATAGTAATGAAAATTGAATTGTTTTAGGAAAGATTCATACGTGGGTTATGTCCTTGCATACATAAATGGAAGAATAGTTCAAGGATATCACGTGTACTAGTCAGCCAATAAGGTAAATATATTATCACAAGGGAATGATTAAAGGGTAATGCTTACCTATCTTATACATGTTTTAGATTTTTGAACTTTATCACCGTGCCAAATTGATTTGAGCCATTATTCTTTGGAAAAACTTGGTGAATTTTCATTGGGATAATTAGAAAATGATGTATATAATGGATATATACGCCCATAATTATGTGTCATTTTAGGACATTAATATGGATGAGACATATTTGATAAATATTTTAATGCTTAAAATGACATTGGAGTGAATGAGAGATTGAGTCTTAAAAATTACTCATTGAAGTGGAAGAATAGCTACATGTTTTAATTCTTAACTCAACACAGACATTTCAATGCTCTTATAATTATGGTCATTTTTCCAATTATGCATACACTCTCACAAAAACGATTATGAAATTTTATGTCTATATTATAACAAAAAGGTAATAGTTATTTATGTTTGTACTATGATAAAACAGTTATTGCATTTAGTCTATATTATGACAAAAATGACTATAACCATTTATGTCTATATATTATGACAGAAACAATTATGGGAAATGAAAGGTCCAAGCATGAATAATTATAAATTGGCTTCTGAGTTTAAAAAAATTGATAGAAAATATTATAACTTAGATTTTAGAAAATTAGAGCTCTCAAAAGTTTTTATCTATCAAAGATTTTTCTTACACTTCCTCGGGAGCTAGGTTCAATGTAGTTGAGTTCAGATATATTTTTATTATGTAGAAGTAATTATGTTAGAGTTAATTTGCTACCTGTATATCATTTTATTTTGGGAGATAAATATCCATGATTCTTTAATATCCATGATAAGAGTACAAATTTATCTTAAGAAAACAATAAAAAATACAGGAATTGGTATACTTTTCTCAAGTTTAAATTAATTTTTATATTCATGTTCTTTGTAATTTACATTTTATTATCTTTTATAATTTTGTAATTTATATTTTCTTATTCAATATTATATCAACATTTTCTATTTTTCTTTATATTTTACTGACAATGTGTGAACTATACATTAACTTGTGTATTCTATGTTTAGTTACCAATGCATATAACCTTTTCTAAGCCTCTTTGCGTGTATGTTATGTATGAATGTGTTGTGTTTTTGTTCATGCATAAAACACACTAGCAACATATCAAGGAGCATTCACGGGGCTTAATTATAAACAAATCTTCAATATACATATAATTCTAATTAATATTAATTACATATATTGTACTTGAGTACATATTTTTAATGTAATTCTAACAAGTTTGCCAAAAATTTGTGACTAATCTAAATGGGACTATGTATTCCCATTTTGTTGCCTTTAAGCACACACCAACCTCATATAATTTTGTAAGATTTATGAGTATTATTGGTATTTGTGAAAAAATGTTTAAATATAATTTAGTTTCTAGATGCATTTTTTAATATCTCTATTCAAATAAAAAAACTATCAAACCCCAAAGAACACATCTTATATATATTCTTATGAACATTATATTTCATATTAGACACAACAGAACATTTTTCATATAGTCCACTCGATCTACCTTGATTAAAATGTCCCTAAATTAAATTTTAATTGAGGTAGATCGATCGGGGTATTCATGTTCAATCGATATAGCACTAAATCGATCAAAAACTGGGTACATCGATCTACCTATTTTAGAATTTATTTTTTTAATACCCTAGATTGTTTGAGGATTTTTTAGTGATAGGCGCTTAAAAAGCTCTAAATATACCATGTTTTTCTGTCATTTAATTAATAAAATAGATTTGTATTTGCTTTATTCTATTATATTTTAGAAAAATATATTTTTCCAAGTTAATAGGTATATTGTAGCGTTGCAAGTATTTTAATATATAATTATTAAAATAAAGAAAAATACTTAGCATGTTTATTACACTTTTTGAAGCTTAAATGAATATTATTTATTTGATATTATCCAAAGTGAATAAAAGAGATAATGGAAAATAAAGAAAAAAAATAATTGTATGCCCCGGCACAAGGAGATTTGAAATGGTCAAAAATCTAGTTGTGATCTGATCACGCCACAACGAAAACACAAGTTTTTCTCACATTCTTTCCTATAAATAGGACCCAAGAAAATAAGCTTCCAAGTTACATTTTCAGTAACTTTATCTCTCTTTTTTCTGTAGATTTTTATATTTTTAGCTTTTAAAATTTATTTAGTTCTTCCCATAATTTTTAGGAAGAACATGTTTGTTTTTTAGTAGTTTCTAGTTTTCGATTCAACAAATTATAGAGTACAATTACTATTTCAATTTTCCAGTCATAGAATAAACTCTTCAAAGTTCTGTAAGGATATTGTTGAGGTATTAATTATATTCCTTTTATAGTTCATATGTCTGTGTTGTTTTTTCTGTGTCATTCTTGATTTGTCTGTGATCAATTTTAACATGTCTGGTTGATAATGAATATGATACTCTTTTATTTTAGATTTAATTATTTGGATATTTAGAGCGAAGCTCTCTTTCAAAAGTTTTTTACAAAGAATTATTATTTGAAAATGTATTGAAAACATATTTTCGTAAATATTTTTAAAACCTAAAATTTATTTTTTAGATATTTAAATTCTTAAGTTTAATTTGAACACTTTGAGTAAATTCTAATTAACTGAATCCGCTTAAATTTGTAATTTTATGATTTGCTATTTTCATAGAAATAATGCTGAAATTTATTACTTTATTAATCAATACCCCACCTAAGGATATTAGTTAATTAATATTAAATAAAAAAATATTGGGTTCCGCCTAAGAACACTTTCATACCAAAAAGAGAAAATCAATAAATATCAATTTGTATATTTAATAACCTAAATAATATGAACAAACATAATTATCGAATTATTATATCCATTATTCTCCACTGTTTATCAATGTATTAAATTGCATGAGTATTTGTTAAATTCATGTCTATCTTTATCTTTATGCCTTTAGATTAGATTTTTCAAAAATAAAATCATTGTGATAGAATGTTTAGGTTTAATTTTGTTTTTAAAATTTGAATAATATTTAAAAACCACACAATATTACTTACATTTATATAAATGATTTATACAATTACAAGAATTAATAAAATTTAAAATGGATAAGTATTTACGAAATCGGTATTATCCCTGATTTTGTTCATAAGTTAGATCAATCGAGGATTGGTGAGATCGATTGAGCTTGATTAGATTGACTAAGGGGCCAGATTTTAAACTTTAACCTTGTTTTTACTCGAGCTAAATATTTTAATTATTATTTTCCCTATTATTTACTACTCTACAAATTTTTTAATGAACAAAATTGTAATTAGACTTTAACATGGCATTATGGCTTCCATATTTCCTATATAAAGAACCTAATACTTCATATTTTATTTAACTACAATCAAATCAACTTTTTCATTATAAGCTTTCTTTCAAAATTAATTTTGCAAATACTTTCTCGTAGGATTTTTTCATTAGTTAATTTATTAAACATTTTGTGGTTATGTTTGATTGATTAACAAGTCTAACTGTACTTAAACATCTATTCTAGTGTTATTATATAAGTTATTCTATTAACTAATCTTGCTAAAGTTTTTTATTGTTTAATCCACCCAAGGACACACATTGCACTTGTGTGTTTGTGCTAACTTTTTAGGTGCTAGCTGGATGGATTCAATAGCTCATGTTACTTGAGTTTATCAAAATGTTAGTCTGAATCCAAACACCTTGCTTATAGAGATTATAAAAGAAATCAGAGGTTTGTAAGTAAGTTACTTGGGGGCATTATCTTGGTAGGTATTTTGAGACCTAGCCTTGTAATTGAACATTATTTTCATAGTGGATAGTTAGGTAGCTCGATGGACTTCTGATTTTTCTATTAGGTAATTATTGTGACTTAGGTTTTTTTCACCTAAAAATCTCATTTGTTATTTTATTTTGTGTGCATGATTGGTTGTATGCAAAAATTTTAATTTTTCATATCTTCATTAATTATATATTCACCCCTCTAGCTAACTAAATATGTAACTAACTAAACTTTCAATTGGTATCACCTAGTGTCGCCTAGGACCTTGTTATGGATTACCTTATCGAGGGTGTTAACTTAAATGTTAAGGAATTTAAATATTCTTTTCTCTCTAAATATATTGTTAGAAGTTTTAAAGAATGTTTTCTGAATATGCTAGAGCCATAGAAAATAATACTAGTTTAAATGTAAAAATAGTAAAGTTAAATGAACAACTTGAGACAAATGAAGGCTTTACTAATAAATTAAAAGAAGAGAAGAATATTTTACAAGAAAAAATAATGCTTTGAATTTGAGTCTTACAACCTTAAAAGAAGAAAATAACAAGATTGATGTAGATAATAAAAAAATTGGTGCAAGAGCTCAAAGAATCATGTGAAGGTGTAAAGTGTTTAACTATTGGAGTTGAAAGATTATACAAAGTTCTTGACTATGGAAACCCTTTTGGAGACAAGAAAGGGCTAGGCTATGTATGTTATCACTCTATGCCATTATCTTCAAATACAAGTGAGTTTGTAAAATCTTATAGCCCTTCCTTACATGGTACATATGGCATTCGTTATAAAGATGCGAGCTTGACTACTTCAACATCAAAATCCACATCTTTAAGGCCTTATAACTCTACTCTTACATTTATTAGTTATATACAAAGAATTTTTTCACCTATCATTGATAAAACGGTTAAGTTTGTGCGTTATGCCATCACTCTGGTAGGAGAGGTCACATTAGGTATAAGTGTAGATTTTTGATGAATGCTTGTCAATTTAATAATTGTTTCCATGGTTTTAATTATAGGACTCATTATCATAATTTATCTATGCATGCTGTATAATATTTGAGGGTGAATGAAAATTATAGAAGCACATTCAAAATTTTTACTAGAAAGTATGAAGTTGTTGGTTGAGAGAGGCAAGTGAATTTTAACATATTTAATTCCAAGACTAAGATAGTTAATTTCCAACCCAAAGGTACAGAGAAACTAAAATTCAATAAATTTTGGTTTAGAAAATATTTTCTTTTTCCATTCACTTGACCATCTCTTAATGTTCATCTTGGTACTTATGTTTGAGTGCTAATTTAACCCTAAGTGAGTATCTTTAGTTTTTTTATTTTTATTTTTATTGACGTTTTTTTAGTTTTAAAAAATAAAAAGGGAAAAAGGTAGAGCATACTTGCTTTCACATTAACATGAATTTTACATATTATTTTCATAATACTTTGCTTCTTTTGATTTACTTTACATTACTTGTGAATATTTCGAATTTGCATTTACGTATTTTTTATATTTGATGATTGATATTTACATGAACCTACTACACACTCACTGGACATATATATATATATATATATATATATATATATATATATACATATATATATATATATATATACATATATATATATATATATATGTCATGCTTGGAGTTTATGATTGATATTGTAAGATTTTAGAACTTGAGATAACCTTGATTATAAAATTGTGTTTGAGATTTATCTTTCACTTTATAAAATGCTACTATAGAAAGATACCTAATTTTGATAAGGTTACCTACTATGATGTGTGAAGCTAACGTAGTGAGTGAAAAGTGCTACTTCACAACTAGTGTTAAAGTCATCATATTTTGTATATTGGCTCACGCATATTTCCTTCAAAAAAGAATATAATAAAGAAAATACAAAAAGACAAAATAAATAACATGCACAAAAATAAAAAGGATGAAATGGTCACACAAAAAAATAATAACCAATCCCTTAAAAAAATTAATACGAGAGGTAAATAGAAAAAAAGTAATTAAGTTCTATAATGGTAAGTAAAAGTTTTTATATGTAAGTACTCTTTTCTTTGAATCTTTCATAACTAATCATATATATGAACAAATTGACATCGTATTGCAGTTCTAAAACATATTTTATTTTGGTGATTTTTGACATGTCATCATATGTGTTAGTTTATTTGTATGTCTTGTTTACATATATTTTTGTTGTCAATGATAGTCACACTTTGAACAAAATTAATTTCATCTTTTCTGTGTAATGTTGTAGTTATGTTTAGCTAAGTCTACTGCCCTTAATTCAAAATATATATATTGATTTTTAGAAATTTTTGTATTATTCTAATTTATTTAGGGAAGTCATAGAACTTAAGAGAAGTTGATTCATTTTTAAAAAGCATATTATTTTTAATTCTCTATTTGATTGTTACTAAGCTTTTCAAATATGTCTATTTTCATTCGTTAAATACACTGCTTGCTTTCTCAACTTGTTTTTCATTGCTTCATGATTATATTATTTATTTGTATGAAAAAAAGGGGGAAAGAGTTATTGAGTGTTAATTGAAAATATATAAAGGGGAGCGTTAATTGAGGGAGGAGATTTATTGACCGATAATTTTCCTTGAGAGAGATTACACATAAGGGGAGAACACTTTGAGTGCTCAATTTTATTGACATAAGGTTTCCTACTTCAATGTTTTCTATGTTGTTACTCATCACTTATATCTATTTCTTTACTTTTTTGTTATTATATATATTGAAATAATAAATAATGAGTCTTACGGGACATGTTGTCTTCCTTTTTGTATTTTTGTTTTACAATTTATATATGAACTTTCAAGATTCAAGTCAAGATGGCATCACCGGATCATAGGATAGTTCTATTTTGAAAAATATATTTTTCCTATAAATGTGATGTAGTATGAGAGAGGTTTTGTTACACGAATATTCCAAAGTGAGAGAATAAGGTTTATGAGTGTTGACGATATTTATGAATAAAATGATTTAATGTAATTTAGTTTCTAGACACATTCTTCGAGATCTCAATTCAAGGTGAAGAAATTATCGAGCTCCAATGAACACATCTATGGTATATATATATTCTTATGCACATTAGGTTTCATGTTAGATGCATAGTAATAATTTTCATATAGGTCACTCGATCGATCGAGACATTTCTAGATCGATCAACGTGTGTAGATCCATTGAGAATCTATCTATCTTGGTTAAAATGTCTTTGAATTAATTTTCAATTGAGATAAATCGATTGAGGTATTAATGTTTGATCGATCAAGCTCTAGATCAATTGAAAATTATGTAGATCGATATACCTATTTCATAATTTATTTTTTATTACCCTAAACGATCGGGGATTGGTTAGATTGATCAACCTTTTTGGCTCGATTGATCAAGCTTATCTTAGGTCATCAAGAAGCCAGGTTTTAAACTTTATTCTAATTTTTATTCGTATCCAATGTGTCAATTAATATTTTATCACTATTATTTACTCTTCTATGAATTGTTTAATGGATATAATTGTAATTGGACTTTAAACTAGCATTAGGGCTTCGGTATTTCCTAAATAAAGAACTTAATGCTCCATATTTTATTCAACCACAATTGAACCAACTTTTGCATTCTAAGCTTTTTCTCTAAATCTATTTTGTAAAAACTATTTTGTTAGACTTTTTTCATTAATTAATTTATCAAATATTTTATGGTTGTATTTGATTGATTAACAAGCCATTAATATTTGAATTATTGAGCTTAAACATATGTTCTAGTGTTGTTAGTGATTTTGATTTATCTATTATTCTATTAAATAATCTAGCTAGAGTTTTTTTATTGTTCAATCCACTCCAAGACACACATTACACTTGTGTTTTGGTGCTAATTCTTCAGGTGCTAGCTAAATGGTTTCGATAACTTGTGTGACTCGAGTTTATCAAAATGTTGGTACAGATTTGAATACCTTACTTGTGGAGACTGATAAAGAAAGTAGAGGATTGTAAGTAGTTTACTTAGGGGCATTATCTTGCTGTGTAGTTTGTGTCATAACCTTATAATCAAATATTATTTTCATAGTGAATAATTAGCTAATCCTATGAACCGATGATTTTTCAGTTAAGTCATTATTGTCATCTAAGTTATTTATACCTAAAAATCTCATATGTTATTTTATTTTTTCGTAATAATTTATTTTCATGTAATTGTAAGTCTAGCTCTCTTCTAAAATTTTAATTTATTATTTTTTTTCAAATTATATATTCATCTTTTTAGTTAATTAGATTTATAAATAATTAAATTTTTAAATTTAATTTGCTAGACTACATTTAAAATACTTAAATTTTAATAAGTTAGCACATAAATATCCAAACAACTTTTTAACAAAAAGGTATACGAAACTCATTAATTTTGACACATAAGTTCTAAATTTACAAGTTTTGATACCCATATGTGTTAAAAATTTCTTAATAGGTAGGTACTTAAACCTGACGATATTAAGAACTTATGAAGTAAAATTTATAATTTTGGGCATCTTTTAATTGATTGTAGCATAAATTTTTAATGACACACACGGTTCTTCATAATTGATAATTGATAATTGATAGTGGAGGAATTATTGCTACTCATGCAAGTAATATTTATATTTAATCTACATGTTTCATTATTTTGATATGTTATTAAAAGAAAAATTAAATATATATAAATTTATCCATATTTTTATATTTATATCACTTACATTATATAACATGTTACTGTTATATAATTTTTTTTAAATTTTTAAAATAATTTTGACATATATTATAATATAAAAAATATTTATGTAAAATTATATGATATTATAAAAATTTTATTTATTACTTTTTCCTCTAAAACTTTCCAAGGGAATCTTTTCCACTTAAACGAATGTTATATATCGTTAAAAGTAAATCCATGACCATATATAATCGAAAAGCAGCTGATATATTTTATCAAATTGGTACTTTAGTCATTAATTATAACCATGTTGTAGGATTTTATTATATATTATAAGTTTTTCTAACTAATTTTTTTAAAAATTTAAATTTGAAAGAAATATCAATAGTTATTATATATTTATCATTCTCTATAAATTTTAACTTTTTTATCATCTATATCAAATATTTGTAATTCTACCATTAAAATTATTAGTATTAAAATAGAATTACTTTAAAGATCAATGCTATCAATAATTAAGCTTTTGTTAGAATAATTAACGTTTATTTTTATATATTTATTACTATAATTATTGATAATAAGAGTTAAAATTGAATATATGGTTATTATTTTTTAGTTTCACTTAAAATTATAATTATTTGTATGTTTGTGTTGCTCAAAGAATTTGGTTTAGTGTAAAAATGTACATATATTTTTGAAAGTGTTTTCAAACCCGCGTATATTTTGCGTAGCTAGTAAATAATTGAATTAAGAAAAGAATAAGAAGAAAGTCTGCTCCGATTCAAATTTTATATGTTTTAATGGAATCTAAGTATTAAATAATATGTATTGTTTGTAAATAATTGAATTAATTTTAAAATATTATGTTATTAATAGATATATATGTTGTTATAAATATTATACATTCATTTATGAATAGTATACATAAACTATATATATCTAGATAATATGTGTAAACTATAAAAACCCATTTTATGTTCCATTTAAATATGTAAAATATATACATATTATTTTGAGGTTTGAAATTGTTATTTTTGTGATCTCAAATAGTTTTTTAAAATTTTTATTTTCTTAGTTCGACCCTTTCAATAGAAAAAAATTTCTTAGCTCCCTCCCTTATTGCACATACAGACAACACAAATTCCCAAATCCAAAAAGAATAATGTAAAGCAAAAAAAAGTAGATTGAGAATGGACATAGGGTCTTTTCTGGCTTGCATATAAATAGACATAGGGTCTAGTGAAATCCATCAAGACAAAGTGAAAATCATTTATATACAATATTATCTCCCTATTTTAAGAGTTTTAATATAGAAGAAATTATGTTGAAGGCCATACAGAACAGCGTTGAATTGCGCTTTAAAGAACTAAAAGATGATCAGATGAGGTCAAAGGGGCCAAAGAAGATACCATATGCTGCAGATAATGAGCAGGAGATTATGGACTGTAATGAAGTTGCCAAACTCTATGGTGGGATTCTGATTAAAGAGTTTAATACGAAGAAAAAGCCTCCAATGATGGTCTCTAAACAATCGATCATATAGCATCATGAAGTTTTTTTTTTTATAATATATTAATGAATGTATTGTGTATTTTTAGTAGTTATATATATAGGAACAACGTCCTTATAGCTAGCTAGCTTATGTTAGGGGAAATATAGTTAATATATGATGCACAATATGTATTTAAATATGTCTCTGTTATAATACTCTTCTCACTTTATATAGAGAGAGAAAATAAATTACAGACTTTAGCTAATTAAGCACCTTTTCTCTCTTCATTCCTGTACATTTTTTTAATTGTTTTTTATATTCAAAAACATGTGTTTTTAATTAAAAACTTTATTCATCGATCAATTATAAAATTTATAACACACAAATTTAATAAACCATCATGGATATACATCACTCCGTGAAAGACATGGGTCATAAAAATCTCACTATCTCCAGAACCTCTATTAACACTGTATTATCCTAATAGAAAATACGAATACAGTCAGACTAGTGTTAATTAGGTTACGAAGATGGTAAGTTTAGCATTAATGGAGGCTTAGAGAGGTTAGATTCAAACGATACAATAATAAATTTTTGATAGATTGAAAAAGGACTCAATTGATTGAGGATCGATCAAGAAAATATGACACGATGATTATGAATGGAAAGCATTTTTAGATCGATCAAAAAAAGTTATCGATTGATCGATAAGTGTCTCGATCAATCAAACTTTGCTTGAGCATTGCAAGAGTGGTCTTTGGTTGAAACAATGTCATATTTAGATAGTTCAAGAAAGGATATTGATCAATCAAGTGGAGTAGAATTTGACACATTAGTCATAATTTTACATCCAAATATCAATCTCAACCATTGGATCAAAGGTAATATGTACTATTTTATATAGAATTTTAAATATCAATTCATTTATATTTATGTATATCTTTTTTATCATAATGAGTTAAAATTGTTTATTTTATAATTATTGAAAGAATGTTAATTTTTTATATCTTTTGAGATTTTTCTAAGATTATCATTAACTTTTCATTAATCTTATTTGGTAGATAGATGTGCTCTAAAATATCTTATTTGGTAGATAGATGTGAACAAATTCAACTCACCTCACATCTTAGATAAATGAATTATCACTATCTTTTGCCTATTTAAAAGCGTGTCATGTGTCAACTTTTTACATTTGCTTTATATCCTTTGTGGAGAGTGCATCATTTTATTGCATCATTTGCCTATCTCTTGCATGCATCATTTTATTGCATCATTTGCCTATCTCTTGCATGCATCATTTTATTTCGGTGCACTAATAATACTCCCTTTAAAAAAAATCTCATATAAATATATAACAATATCTTATAAAATACAATCATATCCAAATTATATGAAAATTAAAAGAAAAAATTAGAAAAAAATATAGATTCAATAATATTGCAAGTGCTTTCAAGGGAGATTTAACAACAAATGAAGATTGATATTTTTGGTTTCTCTAGCTCCAATAATGCATTCAATTCAAATTCTTTTATCTACCCTTTTTTTCTTTATTATGAAATATTTAGTTATTGTTATGGATTTTATAAATTCTATGTCTTGCAAAATTTTCAATGTGATCATGGGCAATTCTAAACCCTAAATTATGGTTTAAATTTATTTAATATCATGACAAATTTTAGTTTCAATACTTGATTCTTGATGTGTATAATTCTACGGTTAAATGATAAAGTTATGCATGTTGTAGATTAGGTGACTGACTAGATCATTGCATATATGTATATTTATATCTAGTCTAAAATGTTAATATATAATCACTAAAACTCTTATTTAAAATAGTACCTTGTGGATTTGCATGACAAGTAGGGTTGATACTTTTGCTAAATGTTAAATGATTATTCTAATCTTACCTAGCTTAGTTATCTCCTTTTTAGATCCTAATACAAAGAATGGATTCAATTTAGTAATTGTTACTATAAGTTGTTCATGATTTAGGTTGATTTATGATGATATTCTAAATCAAATACAAAGTAAGAAAATGTGGGAAGTCTTAAGTGAACTTAGACTTCTAAAGCTAAATTTAAGAATTTAAGAATAGTTTTAGATAACGATAGCAATTAGGAATCAAGAAACTAAATGTTAATTCATGACATGAATAGATGAATTGTATGTTAGTGGTGAGCATAGCTCCATGATCGCATATCTCTTGCATTCATATTCAATTTACATTTATTTGCTTTATGTTATTTTCCTTAAAACATTTCCAAAACCCCATTTTCTAATTTTAATTAACTCATTAATAAACTAATAAATAATAGTAGAAATTGTCAACAATCCTTGTGGGTATGACCACATTTTTTCTTAAATTATTTATCACTTGTACAATTAACTACTTATACTTGTATGTTTTCAAACGTATCAAAATTTAAAAAAAATTATGAACCAACTTGGTTGATTACATACTCTACAAGAAAGATCGTATGAATGAAAGTATATGTCAAATTTATTACGAATCAAGGCTAAAGGACTCTAAGGTCGTAAATGATCAGGAAAAGAAAAAAATCATGTTAACATGTTGATGATTCTTTGAAAGTAAAGTCATCAATGCACTTTTTTTCTTAATATTTGTTCATTTTATTAAATAAATAGTACTTTTGAAGTTAAAAATATTAAATATGAGCTTTCTAGTGAAAAGGTGTGAAAATATATTTTTTAGAAATTTTCTATAATTTTTTATGAACTTTTAATGAATGACCAATCAGAATATGCCACGTGGATTCCATGAAGTAAGGAAGTTGACCATAAGTCACCAAATGGACGCCATGTAAGTGAAGAGGGCCAATCAAAGCAAACTGCGTCTACCAAGTTATAGAAGCTATACCACATGTTGGCATTACGTACATTTCAAGTTTCATCATGTAGTCAACGAGCGTGCCATGCATTATCATGTGATTCATCTCTTCATTCCACCAAGGTTCCATGCAATCCGTATTTGTGAATCACATCACGACACATGACACTAACTCAGTACTTATTGACCCTAACTAGTCCACCTCACCATGTATTGCGTGCTGATTCATGTAATGACTTTCTCGTGCCACTTGTTGCCTTAGTATTAGCTAGTATTGTTACCTTTTTCCATCTCGGTCCTTGATCTGAAGTTGATCTGAGGTATAGATTTCATATGAGTCTAATTTAAGCCCCTAATTGCCCCAAAAATTCTAATGAGCCAAATTTATCATATTTTTAATAATTTTTTGGTGCCAAGAAGTAAAATAAATATAGAAAAATTCAAAAAAAAGATACAATTTTGATGAAGATTCAAGAGAATATTTATACTATAATTACTTATTTGTGATATGTATACTTGCTTACCTATTGTACATAATTCTTGTCTAGTAGTCAATATATTTGAGGTTGATGTATCCATGTGAGAGATTATAACAGTTATTAAATTTTATGTCCATAATTGTAATAATCCAAAAGGATGCATTGCAGAGCAGTTTTTTGCTAAAGAAGCAATATATTTTTGTTCATAATTTTCAATCGGAGGAAAACCATTTGGTCTTTTTGTTGATCACGATCATTTAAATGATGAAGATGTATCAGGGAAGCCAAATAAAGGTGAATGGGTCGATTCCATTGAACGTATCATGTGGAAGCAAGCACATATGTATATTATAAAAAACATGGAAGAAGTTTCAACCTTACATTAAGTCATATTCCAATTTTTTAAAAAATGAGATTTTTGAATATATATAGGTTAATAATCTTATGAACTATATATTAACTATATATTTTTATTATATCATAGGAAACATAAGAAATATTTTCATCATACCAATTACTCTAAGACCAAAAAAAAGATCTTAAAAGAGTAGGATAACAACTTCATGTATTGCCTTCGTGTCCAAGTAAGTTACTATTATTCTTATATAATACTCTATCTATTCTTTGAAACACATTTATAGTATTATACATGTTAAATTTATTTTTATTTTATTATATATGTAGATTGTAAATGAATTATATCAACCAAATTACAAAGTCACACAAGACTCGAAGTGGAAAGCACAATGTCATAAATTTAATGTCATTAAATATTATGGATATATCATAAATGAAACTCACTACCACACAAACCTCACTATTCATTTTTCTAGTTCTAACTATATGATTCCAATTGAAAGAGATATTTCATACTATGTAGTTATTGATGACACATGAGATATTGATATATGTCAAATTTAGAGTTCATTTATTGAAGTATCATTATGTTGATAGTAAAAATGGAGTTAAAAAGATACTCATTGATTTAGATTGATTGAACTTAATAGTAGTAATCATAAACCTAAATCTTTCATAATAGTATCCAAAGCTAAGCAAGTATTCTTTATATCCAAGATGATTAAGAAACTAGATGTAGGGTTGTTTTAACTCCTCAGTGGGATTACAATGATACCATGAACAATGATGTTTTATGTGACATTTTATGGAGCATGATAAATTTTTAGATACAAGTGACATAAAATATGATCGAGAAGTTGAAAATCAAATAAGTTATACTCATGTTAAGTGTAAAACTTGATATTTTTATTTGATGACCAAGGTACAAAGTATATCCATATTGTTTCTTATTTGTGATATTCATTTATTGTTTAATCTAAAATGTTATTCTTTCTTAACTAACATCTTACTTTAATTTTTGTATTATAAGATGAATTCATCGTAAGAGAGAAAATTAATGAATGTTGACATAAATGGTATACTTATTTGATCAACAAAAATATAACATAAATAGGGTCTTATGTATTAGAAATACTGAATGATTGTATTGTATTTTGTATGTTAAGGAATATACATGGTGCTTTTATATAAGGGTTATAAGTAAACTAGATATTCCTAAAGCCCATAACAAGATATACATTAATCTATTAACAAATATACATTAATAGCCCCTCTCAAACTCAAGGTGGATGTGAGACCAGCTTGAGGTTGTCAACCAAATTACGAGTGCATCCCTTAGGAAGTTTCTAGGTGAAGATATCTGCAAGTTTATCGTTGGAGAAGACGGGGAAAATCTTGAGAGCACCATAGACAAAATGAGAACAAATAAAGTGGAAATCAATATCGATGTGTTTAGTCCGTTCATGGAAGACATCATTGTGAGCAATATGAATAGCACTTTGATTGTCACAATAAAAAGGAGTAGCAGAGGATGTGGACACACCCTAATCCTTAAGAATCCATTGTAGCCAAAGGAGCTCAGATGTGGTATCAGTAAAAGCACGATTTCTGCTTCAGTACTGGAGCAAGCCACGAAAGTTTGTTTCTTACTTTGCCAAGAAATCAAAAAAGAACCAAGGAGAAAGTAATAACCTGTAGTGGACCTATCATCAGTGGGATATCCTACCCAATCAACATCAAAGAATGCATGAAGTACAAGAGGAGACTGAGCTGTGTAGAAAAGGCCATGGAAGAGAGTGCCCTTCAAGTATCGTAGAATACGCAGAACAGTAGCATAGTGAGTCGATCGTGGAGTAGACAGATACTAACTCACCTGATGAACAACATAAGAAATGTCTGGATGAGTAACTTTAAGATAAACCAGGCTACCAACCAATCATCTATAAAGAAAGGGATTAAACAATGGTTTTCCCCCAAGGGTGTCAGATGCTCATTAAGTTCAACTGGAGTGTCAAAAGTCTTCCAATCAATGAATCCACCTTAAGATAAAAGGTTAGATGCATACTTGGCTTGAGTAATATAAAGACCATCTGTGGAATGAGTGATCTCAAGTTGCAAGAAATAGCTGAGATGTCCAAGGTCTTTCATTTCAAACTATTGGCTAAGAAAATCCTTGAGTTCTTAAATGCCATTGAGGTCATAACTAGTTATGATCATATCATCCACATATAGGAGAAGCAAAATGGTGCCTTTATCATTGCGACAAAGAAATAAGGCAGAATCATAAGGAATGAAAGTGTAACCCAAGCGAAGGAGGGTGGAGTTGAACTTGGCAAACCACGCTCGTGGAGCTTGTTTAAGGCCATAAAGTGCATGTCGAGCGAGATAAACCTTGTTTATTTCAATAGAAAGACTAGGAAAAGGTTTCATATAGACTTCTTCATGCAGATCCCCATTAAGGAAGGCAGTTTTAACATCCATATGAAAAAGGTCCCATTTACTAGCAGCAGTAACAGTTAAGAGGGCACAAACAGAGGACATACAGGAAACTAGAGCAAAAGTCTGTTCATAATTAATCCCATACTCTTGTGTAAAACCTTTTGCAACAAGACGAGCATTGTAGCTCTCGATGGACCCATTAGAGCGAGACTTAATCTTATAGATCCACTTACAACCAACCATAGACTAACCAAGAGGAAGAGTAACCAAATCCCAAGTATGGTTTTTGGTTAATTCATCAATTTCCTCTTTCATTGCACGATGGAAACGGTGATTGGAGTCATCTTTGTGGTGTAAGACTCCACAACAATGGAAGCTACTGGCGTATAAACCAAGGACAACAGTTGAGAGATGTCGGAGGCTGTAGTGGTTGTTGTGACGACGGAAGCGATAAGAGTGGAGTAACACTAGAAGAGACAAGACTGCTAAAAGAAAGGTTGGAGCAGTGGCTTTGATACCATGTTATAAATACTGAATAATTGTATTATATTTCGTATGTTAATGAATATACATAGTGTCTTTATATAAGAGTTACAAGTAAATTAGTTATGCTTAAAGTTCATAACATGATATACATTAACACATAGACATTAATCTGTTATTAATTTGTTAACAAATATACATTAAAATTATGTAGTACTATTTTTTTGTTTAGTTTCCTAGCAATGATAGCATTTTGAGTATAACGAGGATATGTATTAAAAATGACTCTAAGTTTTGTAGCTAATTAATCATTAATTTATATTGATAATACAATATGTTTTATAGGTATATTCTATATACATTACAATTATAAGATTTTAATTTCTTTTTTAAAAAATTATCTTTTGCGGATGATTATTAACAGTTTTAAAATATTAGTAAAAAATTATCCCCAAAATGTTACAAGAATAATTGTTGAAATGTCTTATATGATGGTTATTAACCGTCGTACAAAATAAATTTAAATCATCCCAAAAGTCTTTGAGATAATTATTTATATTTTGAGATGGTTGTTACTTTACTTTTTAATTGTTCCAAAAAGTCATATCTTTTGTGATCCTATATAAAAGACGGGGAAAAAAAAAACTATTCCAAAACACATTTTGAAATTATTAATAACCATCTAAAAAGACATTTAGTGTCCCAAAAAGATGATTTTTGATGAAGTAGTGACAAAGCATTCTAATATTTTATCAAATTAGGTACTATTATGGTTGTTGTTAGTATG
This sequence comes from Hippophae rhamnoides, assembly GCA_033030585.1. Taxonomy (NCBI): domain Eukaryota; kingdom Viridiplantae; phylum Streptophyta; class Magnoliopsida; order Rosales; family Elaeagnaceae; genus Hippophae; species Hippophae rhamnoides. The sequence goes on along the minus strand of CM065438.1, from coordinate 43,418,403 downwards.
CAATAAACGACACGTAGTTGATATGTTTATAATATTTTATTGTATTTAATTAATAAAATAAACATTTATTTAATTATTCTTGTAATCATTATTAGAATGTTGTTTAGTATTAGTGGTTTTATAGTGAGAATTATAAGCTAGTTGCACTAGTACTACGAGGGGATAGTCCGATCGAGTAGGTGCCTCGAACAAATTGCATAAATTTTGATGGGTATAAAATAGATAGTGGAGAGCATCACTGTTTCTACAAAATAGTGGACATATTTGTAATATATATATATATATATATAGCCATCGTTTTTAAGTAATCATGACTATAACTTATGCTTGTAAAAGATAAAAATATATTAAAAATAAAATACAAATATTACAGTATAATAAAATAAATGATAAATTATTTTAAATAATATTATTAAAATTTATAATAATAAAAATAATATTACAATCAAATTTATTAAAGTTTAACAATAAATAAGTATAATAGGTAGGAGTTAATTTAAATGCATTCAATATTGTGAAATGTTTGGTTAGATGTTTTTTTTTTTCTAGTAAAATTATATGAAGTTAATTAATTGGTAAAAAAAATATTATTTTTATAGTGATATGTTTTAAGAAAAGTGCTGTAAATGTTATTTCCCAAAATTTTGGAGAAAAATTTAGATGGCTTAGAGGTTATTTATTACCCGTTGATGGTTGATAGTGTATTTCCGGGAAGAAATCACAACATAGATATTTTCTATGTTTTTTTTTTATTATTTTAATCTGATAATATTCTTTGGCAATCGTGTTATGGAATATGATATTTCAGAATTAGAAGGAATCTTTGAGCTTGTTTTGGGTCGGATGAAGAATCAGATTCGACCAAATTAACACATAAAAACTAGTATCATCTATTCCTATTATTATTTATTATTATTGTAATCCAAATTATATATATATATATATATATATATATATATATATATATATATATATATATATATGCAAGAATGAACTTATCCGAGATTAATTTTTATAATTAATTCTTACGCTAAATTTGATTATCTGTATTAACCAAATATCAACAGCGCGCTATATTTATGTATAAAGCTAATTATCCAATGCCATCCTTTCTTTACTTAGGATTCTGATGCGCAGCAATAATTGAACAATTATGTTTTTTTAATTTACTAAAGCTAGAATTATTAGGCTGTTAGGTTTATTGATATTTTATTTTATTTTACCTAATATTTACATATATATAAATAATCTTTCGTTTTTGGTATTAATATGTTATACACACTTGACAAAATATTACAATAACATTAGAGGGAATAAGAAATTGAGTCAAGGATCACTCACTAACGTAGAAGAATAACTATATGTTTTAATTATCCACTCAATATATGACCTTTGCTTACTTTATTATCAGATATTTTCGTTTCATTTTTTCCATTTATGTATACATTAAAACAAAACAATTATGACATTTATGACAAAATGATTATAACTGTTTATTTTATATTATGATAAAACAGTTATAGCATTTCTAAAACCTCAAAAATTTGTAATAAATTATAAAAGTGTCTTAAAAAGAATTTTTAATAATATTATGTTAGATATACTGAACGATTGTATTGTATTCTGTATCTTAATAATTATACATAGTGTCTTTATGTAAGAGTTACAAGTAAACTAGATGTACATAAAACTTATAACATAATATACATTAATCTGTTAATCTCCTTTTTAGATCCTAATACAAAGAATGAATTAAATTTAATAATTGTTATTATAAGTTGTTCAAGATTTAGATTGATTTAGGTATTCTAAATCAAATACAAATTAAGAAAATGTGGGAAGTCTTAAGTGGACTTAGACTTCTAAAACTAAATTTAAGAATTCAAGAATAGTTTTAGATTACGATAGTAATTAGGAATCAAGAAACTAAATATTAATTCACGACATGACTAGTTGAATTGTATACTAGTGTGAGGATAGTTCCATGATCACATATCTCTCGCATTCGTATTCAATTTATATTTATTTACTTTATGATATTTTCCTTAAAAAATTTCTAAACTGCCATTTTCTAACTTCAATTAACTCATTAATAAATAGTAGTAGAAATTGTCAACAATATGTGAGTATGACAACATTGTTTCTTAAATAATTTATCACTTATACAATTAACTATGTATATTTGTATATTTTCAAATGTATCAAAAGTTAAGACAAATTCTGAACCAATTAGGTTGATTTTCAACCAACTACTGAGAACCCATGACTTAAAAAATAAAAAACTAACAAGTACAAAAGAGAATTCTAAGGGAATAATAGAAATCAAGGAGTACAAAGTTAAAAAGGTAAATTGTATAGTTAGCAAGGGAAATGGAAGAAGGAATTGGATTTTTCATCAACATTGGATTTCATTCATTTTATCATCTTTACAATCCTTATGCACTTATATATTTTAATGATGAATTTTATATCTCTGAGCATCTAGGTTCTTAATTGGGAATTTCGATGAACCTAGCAACAAATCATATGATTTATTTTATTTAGTTGAATAAAGTTTTCTACTATTAGTTGATATAATAGTTTTGATATTAATGATTTGATATTTTAGCTAACAAATTATATGATTTAATATTCATATTTTAGCTTGACAAAGTAGGTATTAGAATTAATCATGAAATTATTATCGACTGAATTGAAAAAAAAATACAATAGCATGATTGATGAATCTGTATGGTGATAATATATAAGTGCCATAAATGTCAAGTTTACAGAGTGTACAATGGTAATTTTATTAGCCAAAATTTTATTTTGGTTAATTAATTAATTAATATATTTTGTTAGATTAAATAATTATGTAATTAGTTAACATAAATTAAAAATGTATTAAAAATACAATGTAGGTATACATGTACTTTTTTGACAATCAATGACATTTTGTTAATTTCTTTAATTAGAAATGATTTATGGAATAAACATACATATATAATCTAATAAAAATTTGATTAAATTAGACACTCCTACGAGGAATAGAGTTCCCTATGGCATAAAGAGCAAAGTGAAAGTATCGGAATATAATTTCTAGTAGCACACAATTTATGTGCATGAGTCCTTAAGTTAAATAGAATTAGATGTTATATTCCTATTCAACTATTGATTGCATAAAAACCTTTTTAAAACCAATAGTTAGGGATATACTTGTGCATCAATTTTTCTTTCATTTTTGGCCTAGGTATGGTTGATAGGTTACAAGGATGCTAATTAATAGAATGACAAGTATGTTCATACTCTATGACATGTTCATTGGTTATTTGTTCAAAATAATATAAAGCACCATATTTTAATGTAGACTTAACAAACTTAGCACAAGTCTCATTAGTAAGGGTGGAAAAATAATTCAACTAGCCTATCAAAAATTAAAAAATTGATCCGATTTGTTGGATTCGTATCGAATGGGATTGATAGACTTTATTGTCAGATTGGGTTTAGAGCGAAAAGTATGCAATCTATTCGGATTTTGATTAACATATTTTATAATCTACCTAAATCATATCCAAACCTAATTATAAAAAAATATAAATAAATGCATATTTTATTTTATAATGTGTTGTATTTTGATATTACGTACCACATTTACATTATTGTATGATTTTAATTTAAATAATAAATACAAATCTAAAATCTCTATAATATAATTTAAAAAGTGTCCAAGTATATTTCATATAATGTTGATTATCTTAGTTGCTCTATAAATAATAAATTCTATTAGTGATATACCAAATTAAAATTTAGATGTTGTATATAATGTGCTTTATATATGGCAAAAATTCATTAATAAGTTCTAATTTCAATTCAATCTTATCCAATCCAAAAAATTCTAACATGCTCGAATTCATATTTATTCAAATTAATTACACCATTAGATCATATCAAAATTGAAAATATTTAAATTTGATTTGAATCAGATCATATTCGGATTGGTGAAGAAAACAATATTTTGATTCACTACTCACCTATAACCATTAGACCATTGTTTCAACTCGAACAATTTTTCTAATTCCCTTAACCATGCTACAAATTTAAAAAATTGGTTATGCTTTCAAACTATGGTGATTAATAATAAAAATATCTTATGGTAAAATTGTTTTCTTCCTACATTGATGCAAGTATGATTGTAAAAATATTCAAATTTGATATTATGAACCTAATGAGGTTATGTCAATTGTACGGGTTGGTAAAAATATTGAGTGAACATTTTTTTATATTTCAGAAATAATTGGCTAGGTAAAATGAAGTTTTTAAAGATAAAAATTCAAATTTATTAAAATTTTCAAGAAAAGATAGCTAAACAAACATAAATTTGAAAGGAAAGTTTAGAGATTAAACCAAGGTAAATGTGATTGCATGCAAATTTGTGACAAACCTACACTCTATTGTTCTTCTGGTAGCAAGTAGAGGTGGTGATTGCCTTGGGAGGAAGTCGAAGATAACAACAAAAACATGCAACAAAATTGGAGGCAAGTACATTGGCTTCATGACTTTACTACATAAATGTGAAAGTGATGATCGATGTCATTATTGCGACATAAATCAAGGAAGATAAGTAGTGAGATAGTAGCGGTACCTTCTAATAATCCTTCTTACATCGTTGTAGGTTCGTTGCTTGGTTTTGGTGAACTAGTTAAGGTGGATGGCTTATGGTGGCTGTTGTAAAGCCTAATGTTTATTTTATTTCCTTTCTTCAAAAACAAGTTGGTAATTTTTTTCCTTTGTTGGTTTTGTAGATTTTATAGTAGGACATATGAAAAGTTTTCAAAACAAAACATGATTGAAAATTTGTTTAAGAAAATGAATTTGGCTTGATTCTAATACAAAATTGATATGGATTGGAAAAGAGTATAGAAATGGAGGAAGAGAGAACATGAATTAGAGTTGGGTGGTTGAAGAAATAGGGATTTAGGAGAGAAGAATTGAGAACATGGGAAAAGAGAGATTTAAGGTCTATGAGTGTTGACAATTTTTTGTGAGCAAAATGTTTGCCTAAAAGCTTGTTTTTAGGCTCACTACCAAATCTATCAAGTTTTTAGGCTCACTACCAAATCTATCAAGAAAAATCAAAGTAGTACTTCAAATATATTGTTTATAACTAATGCATATAGTATTGCACTTATGCATTCACTAGCATATGTGGACAACACTTGGAATTATATTTTATTCTAAAGTTTGCATTAGTTATTGATTGATTAAGGGTATTGATTGATCAAGGTTGTTGGTTGATTGAACTTCAATCAACTCCTGTCGAGTCCCTCTTGGATTTTTTCTAGATTTACTCGATTAATTAACTTCAATCAAGTACTCTCAAGTCAAAATAATTAATGCATCTAAAATGATCGAGTGAGCACCTAGCAGGATTTAAAAATCTATTTTAGCTTGAACCTTATGTGTAATTACTTCATACCCCTATTTTAATTAAGTTCTTTAAAACCACATATGGATATTTTAAACCTCTCTTATGAGATCTAGGTTTATAGTCCCAAATTCTTTATATATTCAAACCTTTGGACACTTTTAATACACACGGAATATAAATTTTGAGTGAAATTTCTTTCATCCTTGTACTTCTTCACTCTAAAAATGCTCTTTTCAGACTCAGATCTAGGTGCTCTTAATTCGTAGTATTTATACAGAATTCACTATCTAATTCACTACTTTATTATCTAATCTAAAAATCTTAGTTCAATATCTATTGATCAATGTTTTGAACTAGAATTAGGATTTGTTGCTTATTGAAATACATCAAGAACACACACAATCACTTGTGTTTTTTGTGCTAATCTTATTTTGAGGTTGATTATGTGAACTTGTTTGAATTGTTAAGAGAAGAAGCTCTTAAGTAAAGTAGATTGAGGCATTATTCTAGAAAGGGAAATATAAGATTGAGTTTATAATTAAACATTAAATTTTCATAGCAGTTAGATAAGGTGGTTTGGTGAACCAATGGTTTTCATCTTAAGTCATTATCAGGGTATAGGTTGTTTCCACCCAAAACTCTCATGTGTTATTTTAAATTTTTGTACTTTATTATTTACATATGATCACATATTTGGCCATTGTGATTAGGTTACAAATTTATAATTTGTTAAAATTAAAAATAACATATTTATCACTCTATGTATATTTGGTTTATTTTAGAACTTTCAAGAGATAATTGAGGGAAAAATTAATATTTTAACTCGCATTCTTGTCGGATTTTAACCTACAACCATACGTTCTATTTATATCACTTTTTGGATAGCAAAAGGTATCATAAATCCAACTCAAAATTCAAACTTAAAATTGAAGGTGAAAATGAAACAATGTCTCACTTTATATATCACTTTTTGAGCTAATTAATCTTTTTCCTCCGATGAGTGGCTGCGATTTAAAATTGAAGGTGAAAATGAAACAATGTCTCACTTTCTAAAAAGGATCAATTGATTGAGAACCTTTGGTAGATCAGTCGGGTGATTAAACTTTCACTCGAGAGTCATTGATCAAAAGCTCAATCGATCGAGGGGTAGGAACCCAAGTGTCTCATTCAATGATTCAATTGCAGTGCATAGTTGAAAAAACCCAATTTTTATTTTATGGGTCCTCGATCGAAGTCTATCAATGCTTATGCATGGTATGGATTGTTCATAATGAGCATGTATGCATAAACCTCAACCTTGTTTTACAAATATAGTTTTATGAATATGTTATATGATTTTGTGAATTTATATGATCTTTGAATTTTATGTTATATGATATATGTTTATGCATACATGCTCATTATGAAATATCCATACCATAGACGAGCCTTGAAATGTTAAACACATCTTAAGAATACAAAATACTAGACATGCATTATAGCAAAAATAAGATACCCTGAATGTATGAAATGAAAATGTTAACCATTTATGGATGCATATGTATTAAGGGCTAAATGGGTAAGGATCATGGGGGACCATAAAACCCACCATTCTAAATGAATGATCATATGCAAGGAGGTTTTTCTTGTGACCACATGAGACAATAGACCTTTTTGTGATCACCGATGTATATGGTGGCTTGATTGGTCCACACTCCCATTATGTTCTAAGTACGATACTACCACAAATTATATATATGAAACATGTTTCAAGAACCATGGTCAATTGGTTACCGATAGCATAAGTATCACACAAGGCCCCCACCATGGAAAGAAATGAAAATGAAAGCTAATAACTGAATCAACAAACTATTAAATACCCCACAAAATGATATAGAATAAATAATGACAAGATTACCGTGAACATTCATCGTAATAAAGATTGCATACAAATTTAATTACTAAGCCTCTGCTCACCCTTATGTACTTAAACATTTTTCGACGATGAATAATGGTTTGGGTTGTATAGAGGGGATGACTGGTGGTGTAGCTAATGAGTTGTTTTTCAAACCAAGTGATCTTCAAAAGTTTATTTATTTTTAAACACTTTTTACCTTATGATTTATTTTATGACTTTGAAATTTTGATGTTCTAGTTTATTGTGATCAAAACTCTTTCTTGTAAAATGGTATAATTTTTCCTTTAATGAGTTCTAAATAAAAGTAGGATTCTTTTACTAAATAATTATTCATTATAGAAAATAGTCAAAAATATAACAGTTCCTATTTTGTCCTGGAGACAAGCTTAGGATGTTATAACCTACCAAACCAAAGGATTTGGTTTAGATTGGTATTATAATCCACCATTATAATATATTCTAAGTTACTAAGAATTGGCTAGATTGATTTGATTATGATTGAAAACCAAAATAGTTCATGTTATACATACCCATATCTCCAGTAGTGAGTATGTGACTCTTTTTCCTCACAAATAAATGAGATTTGAGTCTCTCATATCTTTTTTACATATCAATTATTTACCTCACAAGTGCTTAGTAAAATAAATATAAATAAACTAGTTGATATATTTTAAAAGTTGTAGCTACAAAATAGCATCCTTTATGTTCAATTGATATATTTTTGGCTATTAAAAAAAATTCAACCCATCATTTCATATTAAATAACGTCTAATTAGATGTCATTCAAATTAAAATATGATTATTTAAATATACCTTTTCTTATGCTCACTATCAAATTTATCAAGAAAAGTCAAAATAGTTCTTAAAGTATATTCTTTAAAACTAATATACATAGTGTTGCACTTATTCATTCCCTAACATATGTTGACAACACTTAGAATTATATTTTGTGCTAAATTTTGCATTAGTTATTCATCGATTAAGGGTATTAATTGATCAAGATTGTTGATTGATTGAGCTTCTATCAATTCCTTTCGAGTCCCTATTGGATTGTTTCTAGATTTACTCTATTGATTGACTTTAATAAAGTACTCTCGAGTCAAAATACTTAATGCATCTCGACTGATCGTGTGATCACTTAACGGGATTTAAAAATATATTTTAGCTTGACCCCTAAGTGAAATTAACTCATACTCCTATTTTAATTAAGTGTTTTAAAACCACATATGAGTATTTTAGACCTTTCCTATGAGATCTAGGTATATGGTCTCAAAATGCTTTATATATTCAAACCTTTGGACACTTTTAATACACATGGAATATAAATTTTGAGTGTAATTTCTTCCACTTCTATACCTCATCACTCTGAAAATTCTACGGTCATATTTAGATATAAGTGCTCTTAATTCCTAGTATTGATACCCAAATCACTACTTTATTATCTAATCTAAAAATCTTAGTTCAATGTTTATTGATCTATGTTTTAAACAAGAATTATGAATAATTTGTTGCTTATTGAAATCTATCTAGAACACACACGAATACTTATGTTTTCTATGCTAATCTTGTTTTCAAGTTGATATGTGAACTTGGTTGATTTGTGAGGAGTTAGTCAAAACATTGGTCCAAATCCACTCAATCTAATCCTAGAGGTTGTGAAAATAGAGCAAAAGCTCGTAAGTAATGTACATTGGGGCATTATTCTAGAAAGAGAACTATAATAAGATTGAGTTTAAACTTGAACATTAAATTTTCATAGTGGAAAAATAAGGTAGTCTAGTGGACTAATGGTTTTCATCTTAGATTATTATTAGGGTATATATTGTTTCCACTTAAAAATCTCATGTTTTTTTTAATTTTTGTACTTTATTATTTACATAAGATTACATATCTGGCCATTATGATTAGGTTATAAATTTATAATTTGATAAAAGTAAAAATAATATATTTATCACTCTAGGTATATTTGGTTCATTTTAGAACGTTCAAGAGATAGTTGAGGGAGAAATAATATTTTAACTCACATTCTTATTGAATTTTAACATACAAACATACATTCTATTTATTTAACTTTTTGGATACCAAACAATATCATAAATCCAACTCATAATCTAAACATAAAAATTAAATATATAATATTTAGTTTAAACTTTCAAAAGTTTTAAACTTATTCCTAGCAGTATCAAAATATTCATAAATATGAAAGTAAAATTTATTCATTATTCTCATCATTTAAAATGGTGATGAATGATCTCAAATTTTCAATCTTTGTCTTCATCTTTAACCTCTCTATCTAAACCTTTTGTAGAACTTTTGCCCAAGTCAATCTCGTATGTGTAATTATGAAGTGGATGACCTAATTATGATGTATAAATAGTGTATTTTGAGCTAATATTTTCCCTCCATCGAATGGATGTGATTTAAAATTAAAGGTAAAAATGAAACAATGTCTCACTTTCTAAAAAGGGTCGATTGATCAATAACCATTGGTAGATTAGTTGGGTGATTAAAATTTCACTCAATAGTCATTGATCAAAGCTCGATCGATCGAGGGGTAGGAACTTAAGTGACTCAATCAATGATTGGGTGGCAATGCTACGTTGAAAAACCCCAATTTTTATTTTGAGGGTCCTTGATCGAAGTTTATCAATGTTAGTGCATGGTATGGATAGTTTATAATGAGCATGCATGCATAAACCTCAACATTGTTTTACGAGTGTAGTTTTATGAATATGTTATATGATTATGTGAATTTATATGATATTTGAATTGTATGTTATATGATATATGTTTAAACACATCCTAAGAATACAAAATAGGAGACATGTATTATAGCAAAAAGAAGTTACTACGAAATATGAAATGAAAATATTAACAGTTTATGGATGCTTATAGGGGTGTTTAAAAACCGGACTGAATCGATTTAAACAGAAAAATTGGTCCGATCCGGTTTGTATTAAATAAAACTGATTTTCAAAAGGTATGGTCCGGTATAAAAAGTTATAAACTAGTCAAACCAGATCAGATCGGTTTTAATAAATATTTTAAAAGTTTTTAATTAAGCAATGTATATATAAATCATAACTTTACCCTCTTTCATTCATCCTTTGTGAACCCTAGCCATCCGACCGTAGCAATACCCTTTAGGCGATCCTTGAATGTTGTCCATGAAGCATGGTCCAAGTTAAGACATCTTTACTTTCTTCTTGCTTTTTCTGATATGGAATTATACGTGAAACTACAATTTTTCTTTGTTTTTTGTGTGGAAGATTTTTGATTGAAATAGGAGATCTGCTACTTATGGATGATAGAGACGTCAGCCTGTCATTAAGAGACACATATACGAAAGTTGCAGATGGGAAGAATGGATGTTCTTGCGAATAGTTTCAAGTCTATAAGGAGATTAAGTCTTTGGGCTACATAGTTAGATGACATGGTATTCCCTAGTCCCATAAGGAGTCAAGCAGCAACTTTGAATGTATTTCTCTCAATAGCTCTCCTGAGGCTATAGCTGTAGATTTCTTGTCAAAAGATGAAAGGTCTATAATTAGAATGTTTAATGACGTACGATTGAATGAAGCAAGGCCTGTTTTTTATGTTTATCTCCCAAACGGGAAGTTTCGAAAGACTTCCCCTGGTGATCCAAGCTTTGTACTCTGCATTACGAGGTATTTTTATGTTAAATGTATTGTATTTATGTATTATTAATCATTTTAAACTGTTAACTAAACCGGACCAAATCAAACCAAACTGTTTGGTTACAACATTTTGGATAGCCAAACGGTCCGGTCTGGTTTGAGCATTATGAATGGTCCGATTTGGTTAAAACAATTTACTCAAAACCAAACCAGATTGGACCGTGGACACCCTTAGATGCTTATGTCTTAAGGGTTGAATGGTTAATGATCAGCAAACCTACCATAATAAATGATTTATCATATGTAATGAATTTTTCCATGTGGCCACATGAGACGATAGACCCTTTTGTGATCCTCGATGTATATTGTGGCTTGATTGGTCCACATTTGCATTATGTTATATGTACGATATTACCACAATTCCTATAATTGAAAAAGGTTTCAAGAACCATGACTTATTGGTTAATGATAGCATAAGTATCATACAAGGGTCCCACCATGAAAAGAAATGAAAATAAAAGCTAATAAGTGAATCAACAAACTATTATATACCCCACAAAATAGTATAGAATAAATCACGACATCATTACCTTGTACATTCATAATAATAAATATTGCATACAAATTTACTTACTGAGCATCTGCTTACCCTTACGGACATAAACATTTTTCGGTGATGAATAATGGTTTGGGCGGTATAGAGGGGGTGAATGATGGTGTAGCTATTGAGTGGTTTCTCATACCAAGCGACCTTCAAAAGTTTATTTATTTTTAAACACTTTTGACCTTATGATTTATTTTATGACCTTGAAATTTTGGTGTTCTAGTTTATTGTGATCAAAACTATTTATGATATAATGGTATAATTTTTCCTTTAATGAGTTTTAAATAAAAGTAGGATTCTTTTACTAAATAATTATTTATTCTAGAAAATAGTCAAAAATATAACTGTTCATATTTTGTCCTGGAGACAAGCTTGTGATGTTATAACCTACCAAAACAAAGGATTTGGTTTGGATTTGTATTGTAGTCCCCACCATTACCATCTATTCTAAGTTTCTAAGAATTGGCTAGATTGATTTGATTATGATTAAAAATTGAAACAATTCATATTATGCATACCTATATATCCAGTAGTGAGTATGTGATACTTTTTTCCTCAGAAATAAACGAGGTTTGAGTCTCTCATATCTTTTTTACATATAAGTTAGTAAAATAAATATAAATAAACTAGTTGATATATTTTAAAAGTTGTAGCTAAAAAATAACATTATTTATATAACGTTTAATTAGATGTTATTCAAATTAAAATGCGATTATTTAAATATAATAAATGTTGAACTTTGTTCAATAATTTCATATTTAACATTATTTGATTGTTATTTTTATTGTCATAAATTTTAGGTGTTATATTATATAATTAATTTTCCAAGATCTTTTTTCCCTTATATTATTGACCAAACAAATTAAATGGACGAAAGTGAGAATATTTGCAACAATTTTCTAATCAAGAAGAAAAAGAAAAAGATATTTCCATTATTAAGGAAGCTGCTGAATAAGTATGATCTAATATCTATTACGTTAGCCGGCTGACGTCTCAATGTATGGTAAGGAAAGATCAAACAAACAAGATATAAAGGCGGTCAAGTAGTTATTGCTTTTATTTATATATATATCTCTCTCCAATTTCATCCTTTTGAAAAGTATCATCATGGAAGACTATAAACACTTAATTCATTCTTCATTATTTTATCATGGATTCAGGTATGTTTTTCATTATTTTACGTAATTTTCATAATCTAACATGAGTTTGAGATTTATGCATGTATTTAGATCTAGTTACAACAAGTGTTATTAGAGCCTTGCTTTATGTTAGATTATTTGGATTGATCATATTGGTTTTGATTATTGAATTCTATGTATATACACATGATTTTAGTTTGTTTTATAAATCTATATGGTTTTAGGGATTTGATTCATTTTATGTGTATTTTCATTAATCACAATTATATGATTGTTGTAGAAATGATAAAGATTATAATATATATATATATATATATAATGTTCTTTTGATAATATACATCCATATTTGCCTTTGAGTTGATGTCTCCAACAAATCACTTTTGAATAATGATTTATCCCTTGTGTGGATTTATTTATTTTTGAATAATAGGATGTGTATATTTCTTGTTTATGCGATGAATGATCATCCCAAAGGAAGGTCATTGATTAGCCAAACAACAAATGCACCTGCGGGAATAAATGGGTGATAATTATACAATTTCCATGTGAACAATATAACGACCCAAAAGAAGGTTGTTGTTTGATAGAATTTATTATCAACATTTAATTTCTGAACGAAGACTACGACTTACAAGTTGATGTTTATGTCCAAAGACTAAACACCAATGTTGTGCTAGGTATCTTGTTTAAATGGGTCCATCACTATAGTTGATTGAAATTTATGTCTTACATGATTATTTTATTTTATTATTTTTCATGTTATGACATGAATTTCTATTATGTGAACATATGTATTTGTTTGTTCTGAATTTTTTCTTTTTGTTACTACGTCTGCTACTAATATCACTGCCAACATGAACTCAATACTTGTGCTTAATGGAACCAACTTTCAGAGCTGGAAAGAGAACATTCTGTTAGTTCTTGGCTACATGGATTTAGACGATGCAATAAGAAAAGAACAACCCGCTTCTCTTAAGGAGAAAAGTTCCACCGATGAAAAAATGAACTTTGAGAAGTGGGAACGTTTTAATCGCTTAAGTCTAATGATGCTAAAATGAAGTGTTCCAAAAGCATTCATGGGTGATATGCCCGATGAAGTAACTGTTAAAAGTTTCCTTGAAGAAATTGAAAAGCATTTCACAAAGAATGAAAAGGCTGAGACAAGCAAGCTCTTAGTTGACCTTATCCAGATGAAGTATAAAGGAAAGGGAAATATTAGGAAATACATTATGGAGATGTCTAACATCACTTCCAAACTAAAGGAATTAAAGCTTGATATATCTGATGACTTGCTTGTGTATTTGGTACTCATATCCCTTCCTGCACACTATGGTCAATTTATAGTTAGCTATAACACTCAAAAGCATAAATGGGCTCTTAATAAGAAACCTTAAAGAGTAAAAAATGAAAGTTGAAACGAGTACTACGAAGAGGATAAGTTGAAGCGAGAAAAGATTGAAAGTGCTCATCTTGCAACTACCTTAAAGAGTAAAAAATGAAAAAGCATTAATGATAAGGAAACTGCAGTAGGAACATCACAACCCAGGAAACAAAAGACTCAGGATGCCTACTTCTTTTGTAAGAAACCTCGGCATGTGAAGAATAAATGTTCCAAATTCGCCGCATGGCATATAAAGAAAGGTAGAATTTTCACCTTTGTTTGTTCTGAAGTTCATTTGACTTTTATACCTAGTAATACTTTGTGGGTAGATTCTAGTGCTACTACTCACACAAGTGTTTCTATGCAGGGATGCATTTGGAGCTGATCGACAAATGATGCTAAAAGATTCATCTATGTAGGAGATGGCAAAGCAGTTCTAGTTGAAACCATTGGCACTTTTAGATTACATTTTGAGATTGGTCATTTTATTGAATTAAGAGAGACTTATGTAGTACCGTCATTTAGGCGGAAATTAATTTCTATTTCTGTTTTGGACAAATTTGGTTACTCTTGTTCATTTGGGAATAATAAATTTAGTTTATTCCTTAATTCTACTCTAGTTGCGACTGGTTCTTTAATTGATAAACTATATATGCTAAATACAATTTCTTCATCTAATGAAACCTTACAAACAAAATCGAGAGGTAAAAAGCGCAAATTATCAAATGAGAATTCCGCTACCTTATAGCATAAACACTTAGGACACATCTCCCAAAGGAGAATAGAAAGACTTGTGTTAGATGGAATATTTGAACCCCTTGATTACATGGATCTTGATGTGTGTTGAGTGTATTCAAGGGAAACAAAGAAACATTAGAAAGTTGAGTGCTAATAGGAGTTCTGGCATCTTACAATTGATACATATTGAATATATGGTCCATTCCCTATAGCTTCTTAGAATGGCCAATAGTATTTTATCACTTTTATACACGACTATTCTCGTTATGGGTACTTATACTTGATCCATAAAAAGTCACAATCATTGGATGTTTTTAAGGCCTTCAAAGCTGAAGTTGAAAATCAACTGAGTGAGAAAATTAAAGCTATCAAATCAGACATTGGTGGTGAATACTATGGAAGATATGACAGATCAGGTGAACAACATCCCCAAGGCTAATCATAATCACCTCTCCTCCTATCTTTCTATCTATTGAGTGAGAACACATAAGAGATAAAAGATTAGTTCGTGGAATACTATAAATCCTTAATCTATTCTCTAATCATTCATCATGAATTCATGTATGTTCTTCATTATTTTGTATAATCTTGATAATCTGACATGAGTCTAAGATCAATGCATGTATTTAGATCTAGTTACAACAAAAATATCCATAGAATATATTACTTATTTATTTAAAAAAATTATTTTATTAAAATAAAACTATCTATTATATGAATTATTAATAGGATAAATGATATTTTTATAATATTTTATGTTACTATATTTACTATTATGCTAACAAATGGACTTTCTTGTATTATTTTGTGGATTAATATGACAAAGTATGATGTCCTAAATATTAGTGTACTTGGGTCTTTTTGCAAAAAATATTAAAAATTAAAATAGTACTTAATTACTCTTAGTGTGTGATGTATTTAATCTTAAGGTGTGCTAGGCAATGAATACAAAGGAGATGTTAGAATGTTTAAATGAATTGTTGATCCAATAAATTTTTAGGATGATTGGTGAGACAATCCAGTAATAAATAGATTTTAAAAGGGATGTACTAAATGGATGATTTCAAAGTTGTGAAAATAAAAATATTCTACCGTCTTTAAATAAATAGAGAAAATAAAAATACTTATGAAAGATATTCTACCATTTTTAAATGGATGATTTCCAGAAAATTGAAGCAAAAAATTTAGGAAATATTTTTAGTAATAGCCTCTAACCTGCGTCACCAAGCTTGCACTCCAACTACATGCGAGGTTGTTTTTCAAAGTTACTATTTTTTCCTCTTTTTTATGTACTAATTAAACATTTTTTTATAGTATATTTGTTTCATTTTGTTTTATTATTCTTAAAATGTATTTTTTTATATGTTTTTTAATCAATCTCTACATATAAATGTATATTTACGATATTAATTAAATAAATATATATTTATATTTAAATGTATGAGGTGGAATTTTTTCTAAAGATATTTTAATTAATAAATGAAACAGGATAATATATATATATATATATATATATATATATATATATATATATATATATATTTTATTCTTTCATTATTTTAATATAATTATTAAAATTAAAATGTGAAGTTATATATATATGAACTTGTTTTCGATTAATGTTGTTAAATTTTGTGTTTTTGCATCAGAAAAGTTTATCTTATTTGAAATACTACATGAGTATTTTATGTCTATTATATTATCATATATAAATGTATTTTAAATTTTATGTATGAGTTTTATAGACTATAAGAGAAGTTTGAAATGTTTTAAACACACTAAAATAATTTAACAAAATACAAGAATCTAAAAGTTTAAATTAGTGTACTTAAACCACTCAAGTGTGGATATATTGGGGGTAATTTATATAGTTTTAAAAATGGTGTGACATTCCTTTTCGAATTTAGGTATTTTTTTAATTGATATTAAAGAAAAAGCTTAAAATATTAGAATTAATTGTTGATATTATTAAGTATAAATACAATTGGATATTGTGATGGATAAGTCTTCGATATGTATGAATAAGAGGTCTATTGAATTTAGCAAATGACTTGGAAACTTTTTGAATTTTTCTATTGACACTACTACAAAAATAGTCATTAAAGTCGATTAAACCCCGACTTTAAACAAATTTAAAGTCGATTCTCTGAATCAACTTTAAATTGAGCGACTTAAAATGTAAAATCGGTTCACGCAGTGAACCGACTTTACACGTACATTTTATGAATTTTTTTATTCACATTTTTCGTATTATTCAATATATATATATATATATAGCATAAAAAACTAAAATATAAATAATAATAATAATACAAATAATTAAAAATTTAAATATAATTAATTACTTGATAATTAAATTTATTATAAAAACAAATAATGTATATACAATACATATAGTTAACTTAAATTACAAATAAAATAATGTCGTCAAAGTGTAATTGGATGCGAGTAAGCTTGGTTGGCATAGAATCACTAGCATTATGACAAGAAAACTAGACAAAAAACAGCATATCCATATAACAATTCATATTCCCCTACATACATGAGCACATAAACATTCATCAAATAAGCAGTCTAAACTTTAGAGACATACGAATGAAGAAATTAAATCATTATCAATATTACCATAAAAAATAGATTACCATAGCGACATCCGGGTAATATAATCCTTCGACGAACTCATATTAGCACTTTATTAATCATTTGTCTATAAATATAAAGTTATCTGAAATCTCTGCTAGTATTTTTTAATGCTATAATGAACTCTAAATATGAAATCAAGTGTAACTTCGATTTCTTACTTGGCTTGTGTGAGTTTTGGTGCCCTTAAACATATGGAACACGTTCATGGGCACCAAAACTCATTCAAACCAAGAAACAAATCAGAGTTACATACATCTGATTTCATATTTATAGCTCATTATAGCATTAAAAATTCTAGCAGAGATTCCAGATAACTTCATATTTATAAACAAATGATTAATAAAGTGCTAATATGAGTTCGTAAGGAAAGTAGGAAAGAGAGATGAGATATAGTTTGTGCCAAAAGTATGTTCATAAAATAATGCATTTCCCTAAATACATGATCATATAATCATCCATCAAACAAGTGACTTCAGACACAGGAATAGATAGAGAAATTAAATCATTAAAAAATTTACTGTTATGTTGTCATAAGCTATTCAAGATCATCAGAATATTCTCCTGATTCTTCTTGTGATGATATAATTTGAACCATGTGTTCTGCCCGTCTTGTTCCAACCAAAGAACTATATGTATTTAAAATCAAAATAAGAATGTAATTTCATTTATTTACAAAAAATAACTCAAATATGTTAAAAACTTTTATGTATATGGGTAAAAGATATTACCGCATCATCAATTGGAATTTTGATATATGTGATGATTTCACTCATAAACTTCATGACATAATAATCACACATGACTCCATTATTTTGTTGTGGAACCTACAAAAAACAAGTGTACATGATTTTTTATATTCGAACATCTTTATTATTCAAATGTAAAATTCATAAAATTATTAATATTGGCTTGTACATACCATAACTTTTGTTCATATAAGCATATGAGATTTTTTAAGGGCAATGCCCTTAAACTTGTTCCATAACTTCCGTGCCCTATCAAGGTTTAAAACAGTTAGTTTTTATTAAATATTACAAAAACTAATAGAAGAAACTAATATGTAGCTATAATTCTTACATTTCAACAACTGCTTTTGTATCTTTACTCAGTTCTATGGAAGCTAAGTCACAGTACCAAGCATGATTATTGAACAGATCAATGATTACCAACATCCAATGATCTTGGCCTTGTTCAAACTTTAATGGCCAAGGGATTATCAACTTTTGATTTTTGTTAAGCGTTAATGCCCTATCATATAATTTTCTAGCTCTGATTCTAATATGCTTCTCTTGATATTGATTGACATATAAAGAATCATAGAACATTGCTAAATGTGATGAGTGATTATGTTGAAGTCAATAATAGCATGCCCTATATAAAAAATATATATATATATATATATATATATATAATTAGATAATATAAATATAATTATATATGTTTTACATAAATGAAAGAAAAATAAATAGATTGAGGACTCGCCTTGTCCACACTTGAATTATACTTAAATCGATCATTTGACATTCAAATAGTTGTAATATGCATTGGATCGATATATAAGTTTGGCCGAGGTATACACCAGAAATTTCTATAGGAAGTGGCACAGTCCATCCATCATTTATGCCAGATGCCCTCCCAACAATAATCATCAAAGTGCCAAGATTTCTAGTGAATTTTAAAGCATAATTATGACTATACTTTTTCCAAGGCTTCTTCTTGAATGACTTGGTGAGTGATGATTGGCCACTAGACATATATTTAGCACTAGATACTTGCTTCATATCTCTTAAATGTGCCGTATTTAAGAGTTCTGGTATAATAGACTAAAAACAAAAGTATTATATATGTATTTTAGTAACAATATAAGATATAATAAAATAATAGTAGTAAACAAGTGTTATCTTTTAAGTTAAAAAATAGTACCACGTCAAAATTTAGAACAACTTGAATCGACGGCCAAGCCACATACTGTCCAACCGTCTCTTGGACTGTGGTAGCATCAGAAGGCACAGGTAGTGGACAATCATGAAACAATGATTGATCAATTACTATTCACCAATGATTAGAAAAAATAATAACTTTAGAATAATATTTAATTAAAACATATACACAAAATTAAATAAAGATATATTGTATGTACGTATATAAAATTAAATATCCACATAAATAAACAAAATTATATAATTTTTAAAACTAATTATCTAAAAAAAAGGAAAAATTATAATATTAATATCCAACTTAAATTCTAAAGAGTCAAATAAAATAATAATTAATTTTAATTGTATTTACTTCATCCATTTTTTAATTTAAAAAATAGGACGTAGCGTCGGATGACGTGGAGAACCGACGCTACGTCCAATATAGATAGCTTCAGTTCTACACCGAACCGACTTTAAATTCATTATAAGTTGGTTTTTTCCAAAAACCGACTTTACACAGCGACTTAAATACCCCTTTTTGTAGTAGTGTGAGAATGCTGAAAGTTCAAAAAAAAATTTAGGTGCCATTGTCTTAAGTGTGGAAACAAAAATAGACATAGTGTGAATGAAATTCGGAATCAAGTATTTGAGAATGATATAAACAAAATCTATAAGAATTGGCTTTGACATACATGGAGAGGAGAATATTTAGAAAGAATAATAAATTGTCATGCACATAATCTACTCCAAAAAGAAAGCATAATGATCAAGTTTTTGCTAACACTATAGAAATGGTAGATGTTATTCACGAAGTGTTAATGGTGAATAATTTGCTAAAGAATTTAATAAGATTTTGAAGGATGTTGAGAGCCATTATGGGATTGTTCTATTAGGTTTATTAAGCTATCAATGCTAGTAACACTATACATTATGAATGTAATGTTTGGATTTTTTTAATAATAGCTTTAAGGAGATTTTGAGTGTAGTTGGTGAAATGTTGCCTAATAACCATCGGTTTCTTAAATAAAGTCAGAATGGGATATGAGAAAATACAAGCTTTTTTTGAATGATTACATGCTATACAAGAAAGATCATATGAATGAAAGTATGTGTCTAATTTATTAGGAATCAAGGTTGAAGGACTCTAAGGTCGTAAATAGGAGTGTGCAAATAATCCGATCCGATCCGTTAATTTTTTTAAGGTTTCGATCCGACCATCGGATCGGATCGGATGGAAAAAAAATTCATCTATTAAGTTCGGATCGGATGGCGGATTTCACTACAGTTCATCCGATCCCATCCGATCCAACCGAAATTAAATATATTTATTAAATTAAATATATAAATATAAATAATATATATATTAAATTAAATATATATATATATATATATATATTTAGGTTTTAATTCTCGTATGTTTTCTTTTGCGCAGCTTCATTAAATTAAATATATATATATATATATATATTAAATTAAATATATATATATATATATATATATATAAACATTTTGAAGACTCCTTGCTTGTTGGCTTGTTGGCTTGTTGTTCTTCATTTGCCGATAACATAAGTCTTTCAATCTAAGGATTTGATTTTAGTGAAATTAAATATTGTGGATAGAAGTTTCTTTTCGGTAAGTTTATTTATTTAAGACTAAAACTAAGTGGATTTTGTTTGTGGTTATGTATCATTTTAGAAGAGGATATATAAACTAGAAGAAAGACTTGGCTGGTGCTGGTGTGTGTTCCATTTTCTATTTGCCTATTGTTTAGTTCTTTCTTTATGTTTTAGAGTTACAGAGGTATATTAATTAGATTTTATGGTAATTTTTGAAACTGAGTAACATGAAATTTATGAGTTCCTCAACCATTTATACTGTTATTCAAAAAGGTAAAAAACATTCAACAAAATAATTAGCAATTTTTTGCTTATTTCATTTGTTACTATTATTTACTTATTTATTTATGCTATTAGTGGTTGGCCTATTGAAATGGATTTATTACGCCTAATCAGAACTAGTTCTAATGAAGAAGAAATTAAGACTCTATAAAGAGAACGTTTTAGAGTTTAGAGCCTTTAACTCATAATCTTATTTATTAATTAACTCTCATATCATTATTAAAGAACTTTAACATTTAATTATCTTTATAATTAAAACTCTTACAAGTTAGACTTTTCTTTAATCACTTGTTCAGTGAACTAACATATATCCATCCTCCAGGTCAGTAGATACATTGAAAGAGGTTAGAACACTTCCCTTATTACCCGTATTAATTGATTAATATACCAGAGCCAAGGGGTTATATTAAACTGAAAACACATTATGTTTTATCATTGGCTCTAACAAGGGGTTAGAACACTTCTCTTATTACCTGTTTATTAAACTGAAAACACATTGATTAATATACCAGAGCCAATGGGTTAGAACACTTCCCTTATTACCCGTATATTAAAGTGGCTCTAATACATGCAGTAGATACAGAGAACGCATTATGTTTTATCATTGGCTCTGACATCATGAAACAATACTAATATATATATATATATATATATATATATATAATGCATTGCACTCCCAAATAGTACTCAAAAGATTATTATTTAATTATTTATTTTATAATAATGCGTCGCTTTTAATCTTTTATTTGGAATTTGTCCAAACATTTAATCATCAGTAGATCAGTAATGGTAATAACATTTATTTATTTTTATTTTTATTTTTAATTATAAATTTAAATTAGATTAGATTAGATTATATGTTTTCTATTCTTATTGGCATCGCTTTCAATATTGGCTCTTTTCTTATTGACATCACTTTCAATTTGATGTCTTGTTCCTTGTGTAATATCTGTTGTTTTTGTTATTTCATTTATCTGATAGCATTTTTATAACAATTGTTTTTCTACACATTGTGTTTATTGCATTAAGTTGATTATGTCTCACTTTATCTTAGATGGAAAAAAACACATTTACTACGGATAGTCCACTTGCAACCACCGGAAGTGCAAGCGCCACCCATGATGTTGAAAATCAATATAAGAATCCACAAAATGCTCCACCAGAAACTAAAGATCTACCATTGAATGACAAACTTGAAACTTCTATAGATAGCTATGATGGAAAAGGTAAGCGAAAGTTTTCTAAACCTCCTTCTTCTGCCTGGAAACATTTTGATATAGTGGGTGAAGGCTTAGATCGCAAGGCAAGATGTAAATATTGTTCAAGGGAGTATGTGTATGTATCCAGCAAGTCTGGTACATCAAACTTAAATGCTCATATTGCTATGCAATGTAAATTATTTCCTGGTAGATATGAGAAGAAGCAAAAGACTTTAGCTTTTGAAAATGTCACAAACAATAAAGAAGGTGTACTTGTTGGACACACATTTAGTATTGAGGCTTGTAGGCTTGCACTTACAGAAATGATTATAGTTGATGAATTTCCATTTAGTCATGTTGAGAATGAAGGATTTAAGAAGTATAGTAGAGTTTTGGAACCAAGGTTCCAAGTTCCTTCTCGTACCACTGTTGCACGAGATTGCTTAAGTCTTTTCTTAAAGGAAAAGGATAAATTGAAAGAATTTTTCTCTAAATCATTTCAAAGAGTTTGTTTAACCACTGACACATGGACTTCTGCTCAAAATTTGAATTATATGTGTCTCACTGCTCACTTCATCGATGATAATTGGAAACTCCAAAAAAGAATCTTAAATTTTTGTGTAGTTCCTAGTCATAAAGGTGATATCCTAGGGAAAGCAATTGAGCAATGCTTGTTAGATTGGGGAATCGATAAGATATTTACTATTACTGTGGATAATGCTAGCTCCAATAATACATTAGTTTCTTATTTACGTAAAAAAGTGAACAATTGGGGTGGTGCAATACTAGATGGTCAACATATGCATATGAGGTGTGCAGCTCATATTCTAAATTTGGTTGTAAGAGAAGGCTTGAAAGAACATGATTCAAGTATAAGTAAGATAAGAGAAGTTGTCAAATATGTCAAAGGATCACCTTCAAGGTTGTTAAAATTTAAGGATTGTGCGGAGCAAGAGAAAATTGATACTAATAAACTTTTATGTTTAGATGTAGTAACAAGGTGGAATTCCACCTATTTAATGTTAGAAGCTGCAATAAGATTTCAGAATGCTTTTGAGCGTTTAGAAGAAGATGATGTGATATTTAAACAAGAGTTCAACATTGGAAATGATAGTTGCAAAACTCTTGATATGTTTGATTGGTCTAATGCTAACATATTTGTGAGGTTTTTGAAAATATTTTATGATGCAACATTGAGGTTTTCTGGTTCTGTATATGTTACTTCAAATTTATTTTTGGATCAAATTTGCTTCATACATAACCAATTGAGTTTTTGGTGTGAAAATACAGATTTTTTGTTAAGAAAAATGGAAAAAGAAATGAAAACAAAGTTCAATAAATATTGGGGAGGTGTAGATAAGATGAATGATTTTTTATTTATTGCAACTTTGCTTGATCCAAGACGTAAGGAACAAGGTTTGAAAATTTGTTTGGATCTTTTGTGTGATGAAGATGATATTATGGTTGGTCATATGATGAAAAAATGTAGGCAAACTTTGAATAATATGTTTGATCAGTATTTAGTTTTGTATTCTGCAAATTTCCAAGCTATATGCTCACAACCTTTAGACACAGAAGAAGTGGATAGTTGTAACATTGATTCATTTTCACTATGGATGAATCGTTATAAAAAACGTGTCAAAGATGCAAAAAAGACAGACAACCAAACTGAAGTAGATAAATATTTGGGTGAGACATGTGAGGATGTGGATGATGAGTCTTTTAATCTTTTAGGTTGGTGGAAGGTGAACTCATCTAGATACAAGGTTCTTTCCAAGATTGCCAAAGATGTTTTAGCTACGCCTATATCAACTGTAGCTTCTGAGTCTGCATTTTTTACGGGGGGGGAGAGAGTTATTGATTCTTTTAGAAGCTCATTGTCCCCAAAAACTGTCCAAGCACTTATTTGTACTCAGAATTGGATTCGATCATCACCAATAATTAATATTCGTGAATCCCTTGATGATATTGAAGCAATTGAAACAGGTAATATTATTTTAATTTTCATTATTAATTGATATTATTCTCTTATGATTTATGATTTAATATTCTCATCACTTTCTATTATCTTCTATTTTGTAGATATGTTGGGAGGCATTAAGGATATAACTCTTGATTGAGTATGATATATTATTATTTTATTTCATATGTATTTCATATATTATTTTATATATATTTAGTTATCAATTTACTAATATTTTTTAAATTATGGCTAATAGGTGATGACACACTGAGGTTTTTTGCTATTGTTCTCAAGATTCAAGACAAGATTATTTTCAAGATGATCAATGGATGTTATAGAGTGAAATGATCAAATTAATTTAGGTTTAGATTATTCTGAACTATCTTTTTGTTTATTATTTGAATGAATTGTTAAATTTATTAAAATGACTATTGCAATTGACATCGTTATTGACGTATTGTATTATTTTTGTTTTATATAGGTTTGAACATTTTAGTCTTATTTTAACCTTTTTATTTGATTTTTAAGGTTTCTTTTAATTTTATGTTATGATTTATGTGAAAATTTAAATTTTTTATTCAAAAATACCAAAAATATAATTAATTAAGTTTATTGGTTGGATTGATCGGATTGATCGGATGCCATCCGAATATTTTACTGATCGGATTGATCGGATGTAAAAGTTGGTCGGATCGGTTGCGGATTAGAATGTTTCAATCCGATCGGATGGTCGGATCGGATCGGATGAACATAAAATTAACGGTTTCGATCCGATGAACACCCCTAGTCGTACATGATCATGAAAAGAAAAAAATTCATGTTGATAGGTTGATGAATCTTGGAAAGTAGAGTCATCAATTCACTTTTCCACTCAATATTTTTTTCATTTTATTAAATAAATAGTAATTTTGAGGTAAAAAATATTAAATATGAGTTTTCTAGTGAAAAGGTGTGAAAATATATTTTTTAGAAATTTTCTAGAATGTTTTATGAATATTTAATGAATGATCAATCAGAACATGCAACGTGGAGGCCATGTAAGTACGGAAGTTGACCATAAGTCACCACATGGATGCCATGTAAATGAAGAGGGCCAATCAACGCAAATTGTGTATATCAGGTTATGCAAGATATACCACATGTTGGCACTACGTACATTTCAAGTTTCATCATGCGGACAACGAGGGTGCCATGCATCATTATATGATTCATCTCTTCATTCCACCGAGGTTCCATGCAATCAATATTCGTGAATCACATCATGACACATGACACTAACTGAGCACCTATTGACCATGACTAGGTCACCTCACCATGTGTTGTGTGCTGATTCATGTAATGATTTTCTCGTGCCACTTGTTGCCTTCCTATTAGCTAGTATTGTTACCTTTTTTTCATCTCGGTCCTTGATCTGAAGTTGATCTGAGATATAGATTCCATATGAGTCTAATTTAAGCCCCTAATTGCCCCAAAAATTCTAATGAGCCAAATTTCTCATATTTTTAATAATTATTTGGTGCCAAGAAGTGAAAAAAATATAAAACAATTCAAAAAGAGATACAATTTTGATAAAGATTCAAGAGAATATTTGTACTATAATTACTTTATTTGTGATACGTATACTTGCTTACCTATTGTACATAATTCATGTAGAGTAGTCAATATATTTGAGATCAATATATCCAAGTGAGAAGATTATTAAAGTTATTAAATTTTATGTCCATAATATTAGTAATCCAAAAGGATGCATTGCAGAGTAGTTTTTTTTCTAAAGAAGCTATATATTTTTGTTCATAATTTTCCATTGGGGTAAATCCATTTGGTGTTTTTGTTGATCGCGATCAACTAAATGATGAAGATGTATCAGGAAAGCCAAATAATGGTGGATGGGTTGATTCCATTGAACGTATCATGTGGAAGCAAGCAAACTTGTATATTTTAAAAAACATGGAAGAAGTTTCAACCTTACATTAAGTCATCTTCCAACTTTTTTAAAAATGACATTGTTGAATATATTTAGGTTAATAATCTTATAAACTATATATTTTTATTATCTAATAGGAAACATATGAAATATTTTCATCATACCAATCACTCTAAGACAAAAAAAAAGAAGATCTTAAAGGAGGAGGATAACAACTTCATGTATTGGCTTCGTGTCCAAGTTACTATTATTCTTATATAATACTCTATCTATTCTTTGAAACAAATTTATAGTATTATACATGTTAAATTTCCTTTTCTTTTATTATATATGTATATTGTAAATGAATTATATCAATTAAATTACAAAGTCACACAAGTCTTGCAGTGGATAGCACAATGTAGTAAATTTAATGTCATTAAATATTATGGATATATCATAGATGAAACTCACTACCGCATGAAACAAAGAGACCAACTTGAGGTTATCAACCAAATTATGAGTGCATCCCTTAGAAAGTTCCTTGGTGAAGATATCTACAAGTTGATCGTTTGAGGAGACGGAGAAAATCTTGAGAGCACCATGGACAAGATGAGAACGAATAAAGTGACAATAAATCTCAATGTGTTTAGTCCATTCATGGAAGACATCATTGTGAGCAATATGAATGGCACTTTGATTGTCACAATAAAGAGGAGTAGGAGAGATTGTGGACACATCCAAATCCTTAAGAAGTCATCGTAGCCAAAGGAGCTCAAATGTGGTATCAGTAAGAGTACGATATTCTGATTCAATACTGGAGCGGGCCACAAAAGATTGTTTCTTACTTTGCCAAGAAATCAAAGAAGAACCAAGGAGAAAGAAATAACCTATAGTGGACCTATGATCAATGAGATCTCCTACCCAAACAATATCAGAGAATGCATGAAGTACAAGAGGAGACTAAGCTGAGTAGAAAAGGCCATGGAAGAGAGTACCCTTTAAGCATCATAGAATGCACAGAACAACATCATAGTGAGTCGATTCGTGGAGTAAACAAATACTAGCTCACCTGATGAACATCATAAGAAATGTCTGGATGAGTAACTATAAGATAAAATAGGCTACCAACCAATTGTCTATAAAGAGAGGGATTAGAAAATGGTTTCCCTCCCAAGGGTGTCAAATGCGCAGTAAGTTCAACTGGAGTGTCAATAGTCTTCCTATCAGTGAGTCCACCTTAAGATAAAAGGTCAGATGAATACTTGGGTTGAGTAATATAAATACCATCTTTGGAACCAATGATCTCAAGATGCAAGAAATAGCTGAGATGTCTAAGGTCTTTCAGCTCAAAATGTTGGCTAAGAAAATCCTTGAGTTCTTGAATTCCACTGAGGTCATCACCAGTTATGATCATATCATCCATATATAAGAGAAGAAAAATGGTGCCTTTATCATTGGAACGAAGAAATAAGGCAGAATCATAAGGATTGGAAGTGTAACCCAATCAAAGGATGGTGGAGCTGAACTTGTTAAACCACGCTAGTGGAGCTTGTTTAAGGCCATAAAGTGCACGTTGAGGGAGATAAACCTTGTTTTTTTCAATAGAAAGACCAGGAGGAGGTTCCATATAGACTTCTTCATGCAGATCCCCATTGAGGAAGACATTTTTAACATCCATGTGAAAAAGTTCCCATTTACTAGCAGTGGCAAAAGCTAAGAGGGCACGAACATAGGAGATACGGGTAACTGGATGAAAAGTATCTTCATAATCAATCCCATACTCTTGTGTAAAACCTTTTGCAACAAGACAAGCCTTGTAGCGCTCGATGGACCCATCAGAGCAAGTCTTCATCTTATAGATCCACTTACAACTAACCATAGACTGACCAGGAGGGAGAGTAACCAAATCCTAAGTATGATTTTTGTTAATGCATCAATTTCCTCTTTCATTGCAATCTGCCATAAAGGGTCAATAGATGCCTCACGATAGGTGTGAGGCTCATGTAGTGTATAAAGGGTAGTGTAACAATGATAGTCAAGTAAATGTGCAAGAATAGATCTTACCTAGGTTGAGTGGAAAGGAGGAATGTCTTGTATAGGATTTTCAGGCGGAGTAGGATTAGCGGACCTAGGCTTAAGGTTGGGGAGCTCATCATCAACCTATTCATCTACAACCTGTCTAAAAGAATCATAAAAAATATTTGAAGATTGAATAGAAAAGTCCAAAGGTAGATCAAGAGTATCTGTAGAAGGAACAAGAGACTCATATGGAAAGATTTCAAAAATAGAAGAGTTAGTTAGGGAAGAAGAAAAGTGAGAGAGTTCAACAAATAAGCGGTGTTCCCAAAAGACAACAATACAGGAAACATGAAGACGATGAGAGACAGGATCATATCATCGATACCCTTTTTGAGTTTCGCCATAACCAAGAAAACAAAAAAATCTAGATCAAGGTGCAAGTTTTTTGTGCTCATGAGGTTAAAGAAGAATGAAACAGATAGAGCCGAAGGAGCGAAGGTAATGATAGTCAGGGGATGACCCAAAAAGGCGCTCATATGGAGTCTAATTATGAATAACAGCACTTGGAATGCAATTAATGGCATGAAAAACATGAAGAGCGACTTCACCCTAAAATGCGGTAGGTAGTTTGGGAGAAAGAAGAAGAGCACAGACAATGTTAAGAATATGAAAAATTTTTATTTTGGCTCGACCATTTTGTTAAGAGGTGCCTATACAGGTGAGATGATGTATAATGCCATAGGAATATAACAAAGCTTGAAAAGCATATTGAGTGTATTCAAGAGCATTATCAGATTGAAATTTTTGATATGTTTGGAGAATTGTGTTTCAGCCATTTTTACAAAGTTACTGTATATTGATAAGATTTCAGAATGAGATTTCATAGGAAAGATCCAACTATAACAAGAATAATTATCAACAAAAACAAAAAATAACAAGATCCACTAATACTAGTAACAGGAGAATGTCCCTAAAAATTAGAATGAATTAACTCAAAAATACTATTAGAGATAGATTCACTATTATTGAAAGGTAAAGTTGGCTGTTTTCCTAACTAACATGAAGTACAATCAAAATTGTCCTTGGACATAGAACCTAATAGACCTTTAGAATCTAACTATTGGACACGAGTGGATGGGGCATGACCAAGATGAGAATGCCAAAGTGCGAGAGAAGGTAAGAAAGGAACTGTAATAGCTCTAGCAGCAACGAAGACAAGAGCAACATGTGGAAGATGAAGATTGTCCATGGGCCGAGCCCAAGCTTTTACCCCATCCTTGAATCTTGCATAATACACTTAGAATAGTAAAAAATAAGGTGATATCCTAGTTCAGCTAATTGTCCCATAGAGCACAAATTATAGGATAGGTTAGGTATATGGAAGACCCTATGAACAAAGAGGTTAGAGGTAAAAAAAAAAGCAAGACTATTTCCATGCATGGTGGAACCATCAGCTATATAAATATTAAAAGGATGTGATGCAGGTTCAAGTTTGAAAAATAAAGATGAGTGAGGTGTCATATTATTACAATAGGAAGAGTCAAAAATCTAAGTTTGAGACTTACAGGCAGAACTAAGAGAGTAGTGGAAAGAGATACATTACTAGCTATACGAACAGCCTGAGTTATGATCTTTTGTAGTTTAGTGGGGGAGAGGTTGATAGTCGATCCAGAACTGTGACTCATTTGAAATAGAAGGCATCAACGAAGTAAGCTCAGTATTAGCAACAACAATAGTAGATTTGTTGCGATGGTAACAAGTCTTAATGGTGTGGCCAGGATGCTTGCAATAATTTCATAACTTCTTGTTGGTCTACTTGCGACTATTGCAAGAGCTAGAGGAATCACCTAGCTGTTGAGGTTGCTCAATGGCAGGAGCATAAGAAGTAATAGTCCAAACATTGATCTTATTCTAGGCTTGAAGGGTTGCAAGTTGAGCTTTTTCTCACTACTACAAAAATGGGCTATAAAGTCAGTTAAAAACCAACTTTAAACAAATTTAAAGTCGGTTCGTTGAACCGACTTTAAATTGAGTGACTTAAAATGTAAAGTCGGTTCATGCGGTCAATTGACTTTAGATTTTATGATTTTTTTTATTCTCATTTTTCACTCCACCCTGTATTCAATATATATAGCATAAAAAAACTGAAATATAAATAATAATAATACAAATAATTAAAAATTTAAATATAATTAATTACTTGATAATTAAATTTATTACAAAAGAAAATAATGTATATACAATATATATATATATATATATATATATATATATATATATATATATATATAGTTAACTTAAATTACAAATAAAATAATGTCGTCAAAGTGTAATTGGATTGTGCGAGCAAGCTTGGTTGACTTAGAATCACTAGCATGGTGACAAGGAAACTGGACAAAAAACATCATGTTCATATAAAAATTCATTCCCCTACATACATGAACACGTAAATATCCATCAAACAAGCAGTCTAAGCTTCATAGACATACGAATGGAGAAATTAAATCATTATAAATATTACCATAAAAAGAGATTACCATAGCTTCATCCGAGTGATATAACCTTTCGAACTCATATTAGCCTTTATTAATAATTTGTCTATAAATATGATTTTTAATGCTATAATGAGTTCTAAATATGAAATCAAGTGTAACTCATATTTTGTTACACTTGATTTCATATTTAAAGCTCATTATAGCATTAACAATACCAGCAAAGATTCCAGATAACTTCATATTTATAGACAAATGATTAATAAAGTGCTAATATGATGTTGTCATAAGGAAAGTAGGCAAGAGAGATGAGATGAAGTTTGGGCCAAAAATAGGTCCATCAAACAATGCATTCCCCTAAATACATGAGCACATAACCATCCATCAAACAAAGGAATTCAGACACAGGAATAGAGAAATTAAATTATTAAAAAAGTTACCATTATGTTGTCATATGTTATTCAAGATCATCATAATATTCTCCTCATTCTTCTTGTGATGATATAATTTGAACCATATGTTCTACCCATTCCTCTCGTAAATCATCAAAATTTTACTGGTCATATTTCATCTTGTTCCAACCAAAGAGCTACATGTATTTAAAATCAAAATAAGAATGTAATTTCATGTATTTACAAAAAATAACTCAAATATGTTAAAAAATTGTATATAGGTAAAAGATATTACCACATCATCAATTGGAATTTTGATATTTGTGATGATTTCACTTATAAACTTCATGACATAATAACCACACATGACTCCATTATTTTGTTGTGGAACCTACTCCATTATTTTGTTGTGGAACCTACTCCATTATTTTGTTGTGGAACCTACAAAAAATAAGTGTACATGATTTTCCATATTCGAACATCTTTATTATTCAATTGTAAAATTAATAAAATTATTAATATTCGCTTGTACATACCATAGCTTTTTTCCATATAAGCTTATGATATATTTTAAGGGAAATGCCCCTAAACTTGTTTCACAACTTCCATGACCTATCAAGGTTTAAAACAGTTAGTTTTTCTATTAAATATTACAAAAAATAATAGAAGAAACCAATAGCTAGCTATAACTCTTACATTTCAACAACTGTTTGGTATCTTGGCCCAGTTCTATGGAAGCTGAGTCACAGTACCAAGCATGATTATTGAACAGATTAAAGATTACCAACATCCAATGATCTTGACCTTGTTCAAACCTTAGTGGCCAAGGGATTATCAAATTTTTATTTCTGTTAAGCGTTAATGCCCTATCACATAATTGTTTAGCTCTGATGCTAACATCCTTCTCTTGATATTGATTGATATATGAAGAATTATAGAACATTGCTAAATGTGATGAATGATTATGTTGAAGTCGATAATAACAAGCCTTATATAAAAAAGGATTTCAATAAGTAATTAGATAATATAAATATAATTATATATGTTCTATATAAATCGATCATTTGATATTCAAATATTTACTATATGCACTCGATCGATATATAAGTTTGACCGATGTCTACACCATAAATTTCTTTAGGAAGTGGCACAATCCATCCATCATTTATGCTAGATGCCCTTGCAACAATAGTCATCAAAGTGGCAAGATTTTTGGTGAATTTTAAAGCATAATCATAACTATATTTTTCCAAGGCTTCTTCTTGAATGACTTGGTGCACGATGATTGACCACTAGACATAGATTTAGCATAAGATACTTGCTTCATCTCTCTTAAATGTGCCCCATTTAAAAGTTCTGGTATAATAGACTAAAAAAAAGTATTATGTATGTTAGTAACAATAAAAGATATAATAAAATAATAGTAGTAAACAAGTGTTATCTTTTAAGTTAAAAAATAGTACCACGTCAAAATTTAGAACAACTTGAATTGATGGCCAAGCCACATACTGTCCAACCGCCTCTTGGTCTATGGTAGCATCAGAAGGCAGAAGTAGTGGACAATTATGAAGCAATGATTGATGAATTACTATTTTTTAATGATTAGGAAAATATTGATTATGAATCACCCGATCATCACTCAATTGATGTACCATTCCAATAGCAACAAAGTCCGTTGACAAAGGATGTTTCAACAACCATTTCATATTCTGTAAAAAATTTAAGTGTTATATATAAAAAATAAAACATAAAATAAGAAATAAAAATAATAGATTATATACACCAGAAATTAAAATCTTACCACATATGATTCATCAAATAGAGGAGGACTCCCATGTGGGGTAGCTATTGGATGTACATTCTCACCAAAACGTTCATTGTGGTTTTATTGATGGTAAGAATGTGTAGATTTCAATGGAGAAAATGAACCACTACTTGATTTCATATGCATTCCTGGCATATAGGGAGGACCAATAGGATGACTATATCCCATACTAGATATAGTTTGAGCACCATGAGATTGCGTATGTGGCATGCATGGCATGGATTGTGGCATGCCTGGCATGGATGGTGGCATACCTAGCATTGATGGTTGCATGCTTGGCCAATATGGGATTCCCTGGTTCTAGAATGATGTCATGCCTGACATGTGTTGTGATTGATATTCTTTTATAGTGGAAATCTCACTTAACATTGAGGCCTTAAAGGAGTTGAGTTCTTCTTCAATTTTAGTGTACTTCTCCTTACTGACCGTCTGAGGCTTTTGTTTTGGAATGTTAAAATACTCCATATAACCATCATATTGGATACCTCCCCTAATACGACCAGGATGGTCACGTTCGAATGCATGATATAGAGCATCTCTTCCAAGCTCTTCGATTATTTCACCCCTGGATATTTGTTCTTGAATAGCTCTCTACAAATAATAAAGCACACAAACATATCATGCATTATTACATCAATTATTAAAAATCATTAAGACTTTGTATCAACAGGAATTACTAACCAACTTATTTAGTTGTTCTTCTCATCGCTTAGACATCGGTTTTGACTTTTTCATTTTAGGAGTATTTGTTTCTATGTACAATTCAGTTCGAGTAACATGTCTACCCAATTCAACTTCCTACATAAATTATGAAAAGTTTATTAACCATGACATGAAATTAAATTGAGGAAAATAAATATAAAAATATTTATAAATTAACACAAATTAATAATACGATTCTATATCTAACTTTAGGATTTGAAGACCACCCAGTACTATTAAATGTTATGCATTTGTATATTCTGGTGTTCTTCCCTAATAATTTGAAATTCATCCGAACATCTATAATCCACGAAATCTTTCCAAACTTGAGGTGTAATCCAGGGGTGTCCTTCAGAGATTTTGTAGAGATTTAGCTCATCAAGTGGTTCCAAATATGGAAACACATAATTTCTTGCCAATATGGAAGTCTTGTATTCCTTCCACGCCTTATTTGCAATCTTAAAACACTTGCTCTTCCAATTATCATTGACTTTGTAATGATTCTGTAAAAACACACTACAAAAAATTAGATATAATACAAAAAATATATAATATATGTAATTGATTATAAAATATAAGAGACTTACACAAATGGTTATCCATATTTTGAACTTTTCTGCATCATCAACCTGAGACCAATCATTTATATTGATTGGTATACTAGACTTCACAAGTCGATCAATAGAGGATTTCAATTATTGGCCATTTTCCCCTATTGGATTACCAGTTGCATCAAATAGAACAGGTATTCTATCATCTGGGTTAAGTTGAGCATCAGGTATATTTGCCCAATCCCTTCTTTTCAAATACCCCAATGGATCATTTGGATCTACAAGCTCTGTTACCCGAGGATCCATGAAATATCTGCAAACAATGAAGAAATATAAATTAATTGACAATTTTAGGAACATACATATATATACATACATTCTTTCACAATCACTTCGAGCCCATGATGAAGAATAATCGTCATCAACTAGATCATCACATACATTAGGAAATTTATTTGAGGAGGCGTTAACACAACATACCATCTCGTGTCAATTTGATCGCTCACGTAAAACACTTGTTTTGCATGAAGTGTTAACGTGAAAGGATCATCAGTGTGACTTATCTTGGATAAATTTACAAGGGTATATCCAAAATCATTTATTTTATATCCAACATTGATAACATCTTCGATCCAATCACACAAGAAAACTGTTTCATGGAAGACCTCATAATCCAATTCCCAAATCTCTTGTATTATACCACAATATGTTCTATCAGAAAGTACAGGATTACCATCTTTTGAACCAGAAAATTGCATAGTTTATGCACCCATCTTCACACCACTATTCTGATTTACTCGACTTTGTCCCTAGCTTGAGTCGTATACCACGATCCATTTATTGTGAAACTAGAAAATGATTTGACATCAAATTTTGGCCCATGTGCAAGACATTTTAATTTTATGATTAAGTTTCTTGTGTTCATCTCGAATCTCTGTATACAAAAACATGAAATGTGTTTAGAGCAAAGTTTTAAAACATTGCATAGATCTAGGAACATACATGCATGAATTTTTGTTTGTGACACTTACATGGTTGCGAAACCAATTAACAAGCTCTCACTTATGTTCATCATACAACCATTTCTCTCCTCCTTTTTTTTATAACGAGGATCGATCTTCAATAAGTTTAAATGCATCTTGTAATGTTATTAAATATATATAAAGTATATATCATCATTAATAGTTACATAAAAAAATATTTTTGCATAAATGGAAAGGTTGAGCATCACTTACTCTATGTATGGTTGTGCCTCATTATTATTTACCAAAATGATTTGGTGTACTTTTTCTCATCTAGTGCGATCAATAAAAAATTTCTTACTTCCACCAAGCATAGGATTACCTACTTAGATCATGTGACGTTCTAAGAACAACTTGTGTGTAGGATTTCCAATTTCAGTGTAACCACTAAAGTATTCAGAACAAAACTCAATGGTCTCTTTAGCAATGTAGCATTCCACCATGCATCCTTCGGGTCGATTTCAATTATTTACATATCCTTTAAAGACTTGCATATATCTCTCAAAAGGATACATCCACCTTAAGTAAGTAGGACCACACAATTGAACCTCTCGAATTAAATGAACACACAAGTGAATCATTATATCGAAGAAAGAAGGAGGAAAATATTTTTCAATTAGACACAGTCTCTACAACATCTTTTTGTAAAGAATTTAACTTGCCAATTGATATAGATTTCTTGCATATTGTATTAAAGAATGAAGAAAGCTGAATTATTGATAATCGAACATGTTTTGGAAGAATTGATCTAATAGCAACTCGTAATAACTATTGCATTAAGATATGACAGTCATGTGATTCAATCCATAAAGTTTCTTATCGGTGATAGACAAAAAATTTCTTAAGTTGGATGAGTAACCATCATGAACTTTCACACCTTCTCTTTTGTTGACATTGTATATGATGCCGGTGGCATGTATGTTCGATTCTTATCATTTCCACCCTTGGTGCCAATTCAGGTCGTATGCCTAGTTTCTTTAAATCCAATCTTGCTTTAATTCCATCCTTTGTTTTTCCAGATAAATTAAGTAAAGTACCAATCAAGCTCTCACATACATTTTTCTCAATGTGCATGACATCTAAGATGTGACGAATGTGTAGGTCTTTCCAATAAGGTAATTCCCAAAATATTGATTTTTTATTCCAACAACCATGGTAAGTCGGTTCAAACTATTTTT
The DNA here is from genome assembly GCA_033030585.1 of Hippophae rhamnoides. Taxonomy (NCBI): domain Eukaryota; kingdom Viridiplantae; phylum Streptophyta; class Magnoliopsida; order Rosales; family Elaeagnaceae; genus Hippophae; species Hippophae rhamnoides. The sequence continues at coordinate 43,381,890 of CM065438.1, read as the reverse complement.
CATTTTTACCCATTTCATTAATTGACCTCTTTCGTTTCCCTACCTTAGTGAGTTTTTTTTCATCTTTCCATATCGGTTTAATGTCATACCATTCAATTGCCTTAATATCTCAACACCTTGCAAAGGTCAGGTTGCATGATCATGATCTTCTTCACCTTCGAACGGTTTATTTTGGTATCTAAACTTGTGTCCAAATGGAAAAAATCTTCTATGTCTTCTATAAGATATCTGTCGTCTATAAATAAGATAAGTTGCAGAAGTTCCATCACTACATATAGGGCATCCCTTGTAACCTTTTGTTGCATGTCTTGATAAGTTTCCATAGATAGGAAAATCATTAATTGTCCATAAAAGGACCCCTTTCAAGTTAAATCGTTCTTCTTTATGTGCATCGTAAACATTTACACCATCATTCCACAACGTCTTTAAATCATCTATCATAGGCTGCAAATATACATCAGTATCAACACCAGGTTGTTTCGGTCCTAAGATCAATAATGTTAACATCATGAATTTTATTTTCATACATAACCAGGGAGGAAGATTGTTTGTTACCATAATTACTTGACAACAACTATATCTACTACTAAGGGAACTATGTGGATTAATTCCATCAGCAGCAATGGCAAGACAAAGATTGCACGGATTAGATGAAAATTGAGGAGATAAATTATCTACTACTTTCCAATTTGGAGAATCACAAGGATAATGTAGCACCCCATCATCAGATCAATTATCTAAATGCCAAGTCAACATATTTGATGTCTCTTTACTTTTGAACAACCTTTAAAAGCGAGGAATTGGAGGAAAGTACCAAAGAACCTTTGTAGGCACACCTTTCTTATGTGTTGTCTCATTTCTACCATGCTTCCATCTCGATTCTTTACACATTAGACAATCATTTAATGTCTCATATTCTTTTCTATAAATAATGCAATCATTTGGACAAGCATGAATCTTATGATATTCCATGCCAAATCGACTAAGAGATTTCTTCACTTCATACATTGAAGATGGCAATTCAATACCCTCAGGAAACATATCGACTAGTAGATTTAGTAATTCTATGAATCCCTTGTCAGAAAAACCATGTTTTGCCTTCACATTGTACAAATGAACCAATCCCAACATTTTAGTGTATTTTTTTCATTTTGGATAGAACTGTTTTTTGGCATCTTCTAGAAGTTTTTTAAAGATTTCAGGATCATCCTCACGTAGTTCATCTTCAACACCATGAAACATATTTTCTGTCTGTACATTATGATAAGATGTATGTAATCCACTCACATTCTTATTTATCTCTTCCCCATGAGTATTATCAATATTTTCTTCATGATAATACGAACATTTATAGCTCAAAAGAATACCACTAGGGATAAGGTGATACTTAACCTCATCAAATTCATGAAATCTCTCATTTTTACATTTAACACATGGGCATCGAATCATACTAGTTCTAGTATTACTATTTCTCCAAGCAAATTCCATGAAACTTTCAACTCTAGAAATGTAGTCTTGCTCAATTCTACACTTTGACATCCAAGATTTGTCAATTTTTTATTAATGACATTAATTAAGCATATTAATTAATTATGTATCCAATGAATATATTTCAAGTATTATTATATATAAATTCTCTAATTATTAGAATATATACCAAAACATATATAATACAAAACATTTATCATTTTAATCATTTTACAAATGTATTACTTTTACTTAATAAAATATAATTATTTATATGTAAATAAATTTATCCACATACGGTAAATATTATAGTCCCTTAAACCCACAACATGCAGATATTATTTCCATAGAAAATAAGCCAAACATATAATAACAAGCATAATACAAAACATACATAAATAAAAAATTTATACAAAAAATAAAGCAAACTGAATAATAAGTAAAACAATTAATAGAAATACTTACAAGAATGTTATAAAGTGACTAAATGAAAGAAATGAAGAAGAAATTAGTGTTTTGTAAGCGAGAATGAGTGAGAAAATGGGTATAAATCTTTTGAGTATTTTGCTCAAAAAATAGTGGATCTGAAAGATAATGAGAAGAGGATTATAACCCATAAAACGACGTTGGAAATGGTGGTCGGAGGTGGCCAAAAATTCAGAAAGAGTGTGGGTGAGAGCTCGGTTTTGGGAAAAGAGGGAAGAGAAATTGAAATTTTTTAACTTTCTGCGGTGAAGAAGAGAGCAGAATGGTAATATTATTTGGCTAGCATCGATTGACGGGGAAAACTGATCTAGCCATGTGGGTAGCATCAGTTCACCCCATCAATCGACGCTAGCCACACAATTTAAAATTGATTTTTTTGTCAATTATTATTTTATTTAAACTCTTATATATATATACATGTACTATAGAAAAAGAAAAAAAATTAAAAACTAATTGTCCAAAAAAAAAGAAAAAATTATACTATATATATATATAATATATATCCAACTTAAATTTTAAAGAGTCAAATAAAATAATAATTGACCTAAAAAAACATTGTACCTAAAAAAACTTTCAATTGTAAACTGCATGCATTTTTTAATTTAAAAGATACACGTAGGACGTAGCATTGGTTGACATGGAAAACCGACGCTACATCCTACGTGGATAGCGTCAGTTCGACACCGAACTGAGTTTAAATTCATTATAAGTTGGTTTTTGGCAAAAACATTTACATAGTGACTTAAATACCCATTTTTGTAGCAGTATCTCTGACCAACTCATTTATAGTAGTATCAATAGAGGGAGGAGGACTACGATTAAGAAGCTAGCCTCGAATGGGCTCAAAGTCCTTATGAAGTGACCTCCGGAACTCATAGAGATGAAATTCTTCTCTAAATATAGCATATTGCTAAACATCCTTTGAGCATGCCCAAATTGGATCACAAAGATCAATTTTGTCCTAAAAAAGGCAAGTTGATCATACTAGTCATTGATGGATTGCCCTAGTTCTTCTCGAAATTGATGTAATTCAACTACTAACTGATATTTCATAGATTCATGAGTAGTGGAGTACCTTTTGGCCAACATATTCAATGCTAATTTTGCATCATCAAAGTTTCCCATTAGATTGTAGATGGAGGGAATGGAAGTATTCCGAATCCATGTAAAGATCATGTGGTTGTGACTATCTCATTCAATCATGCGACCAAGTAAGGCTGCATTTTCTTCACTTGCTCTTTTGCCATGAATGGTAATTGCACCAGTACGATAATGCCAGAGTATGCGACCCTTACGAAAATTGTGCATAACTTGAGCCAAGATAAGTAATTCTTCATCCCTTCCAATATAGTATTGATAGGGCAAGGAAGAAAAGCATCATTTTTGTCCATTTAGAAACATAATATGAAAAAAAAAACTGCAAAATGAAGTCAATGAAAAAAACTACGTAGGAAGAACCTGATATGCAGAAAGTCAACGGTCAATAAGCAATGATCAACAATCAACAATGTCAACAGAGGTCAACGGTTAACTATGGTCAAAAGTCAACAACGATAAATACTAAATGGAGGTCAATGATGATGTCAATGGCCGTCAACGGTGGTCGGTGATGTGAGTAGAATGGGTGATTACGTCAACCCTAGGTGATGTTTCAATGATGACATCACAAGACCTGACTATAGTGTATGAGGCACGTGAATCTGATGCACGAATTCTATTGGAGGCACGAGAGAGAGCATGCATGCTCCAATACGTGCAAGACTTCCACGGTGGTGTAGATCGGGGTGAGTCGATCACTATGGTGCTTGTAAAAATGTTATGGGAGCAAGATTCAAGACGGAGTGTGGTTTTCTATGGGCGGCACATGAGCGCGTGAGGAAAAGTCGCAGTTCTTCTGTGTGGCATGTGAGGGTGCGTGCAGACTCTGATGGTTGTGAGATTTTCACGGTTATGTAGATCTGGGCGAGCCGATCATTGTGGTACCTATAAAAATGTTATCAAAGCAAGATGCATGGAAAATATGGTAATTGTAGTGGTTTGTATGGTGCAGTACTTCTCAACGACAATGACTGTATGCCCAAAACCGAAGGACAATAGTGAAAGATATCGGAGGTTCAACGGTGAGTGGCTATAACATCTTCTTGTGACAGCGGAAGCGATAATGGTGGTGTAACACCAAAAGAGACAAGACTACTAAAAGAAAGGTTAGAATAGTGGCTCTGATACTATATTAGAAATACTGAATGATTGTATTGTATTTTGTATCTTAAGGAATATACATGGTGCCTTTATATAGGAGTTACAAGTAAACTAGATGTGCCTAAGCCCATAACATGATATACATTAGTAGATATGATATACATTAATCTGTTAACAGATATACATTAACATATTTTAAGGTGTAGCAATGTATTGAAAATTTTGAGTTAGGAATCAGATTGATCGTAAAAAGTTAAAAAAATATACTTTGTAGCTCGTCAAGTCAGCAAGGGGTCGGGAAGGTTTTAACCTATTCGCTAGGCCTTGCTATGGTCCCACTTGGGTAGCTCCGTGAGCCAAAGGTGAGGGTGGTTGACGAAGCTTAATTTGGTCTAATAGGCCTGGGTTAGACCATTTTTTTTCACCCTAAATATTTCTTATCTTTCTAAAATTTTCTCCTTCTAAAATTATTTGTGTTTTCGATACATTCAGAGTGTGTTTCGAGGATAAAATATCCAGGAGTTAGGGTTCAAAAGAGTAGTCTCGAAACAAGTTTCAAATAAGAGTTTCTACTCTAACTTTTTATTCATGCATTTGTTTTCATAAAAATGCCATGCATTATATATAATGAATAAAAAGAAAAAAATAGTATGGCTTTTACAAATAATGTTATTAATGTTAAAATGAAATACTTGTTATGAATCTTTTTTTCTACATACATGGAAAATATTTATATGAAATGAGTATTGAAAATAATATATATGGCATTTGAGATTTTATTCATGCATCATGAAAATAATTTTTTTGTGTAGAATATACCTGTATGCATGCCTTGTAGAGTATGGTACCTATGGGTTATTGGTTATGGTGGACTATTTTCGATGGATTACAGGTCTATCTTTGCATTCATATGTATTCTTAGAGTTTGTGAGTCTATGGGTCTTGGATTTTGACAACACATGGGCCTTAAAGTTGAACCTTACATCGTGTCTCGAACCATTAATGGGTCTCAAAGTTTGACCACATATAAGCCTTAGAGTTGGAATCCTATTGCGTCTCAGAGTTGACCACCCATAGACGAGGGCCTATAAGACAAGGAATTTAACCAATAGATGTGCCATATGTATCTCAAAGTATGACCATACATGGGATTGGAGGTAAACCCACATACATGTGAGAGGTTGATCGCATATGTGTCCATGTATTTTGGGGCGACCAATACATATGAAGGTTGCATATTATGCATATAGATTTTATGTTTGCATAGCATATTTTATCTCGTATGAGCATGCATTGGGATACTTGGCATGCATATTATTCCAGTTTAAAAATCGAGGAATACAGGTATACCAAATTTTGTAAATAAAATTCTTCCTACATTGTATACTGATGATGATGATAATTATTCTATTCATGAAATTTTATTATATGTGGCATGCATCATGAATATATGTTATAATATTATTTTGGAGTATACTCCTATTGATCTTTTTGTAGCTCATCCTGTTTCTCTTTCCTCTCTAGATTAGTTTCAGTAAGGCAGCTCACATTTCAACGTTGAAGAAGAATTATTATACATGTTTTAGTTTTACCTTGTTTATTTCATTTTGTATCTTGTATTTTGGAAACATTGTTGAGATATTATGTAAAAATAATTCATATTTCAATATCTTTCTTATTATATCGATGTTTTTTTGATAAATTTGTGTTTGAATAGGGATATCCCAAATATAATAGAAGTTTCATTAAAAAGTAATTTAAAATTTTCTTTAATATATTATTTAAAAATATCTATTATTTCTATCTCACGTACTCATTTTCTGAGATATGATAATTTGATATCAGAGTATAGTTTTGGTCTCCCACGAAAAATATTCATTCATGAACTTGAAATATTTTTGAAATATTTTTTTCTTAACATGGCTTTAAGAAGAAAGGTGGCTAGAAATCAACTTGATCATGATGCAAATGAAAATCATGTGAATGTAAAATTGGTTCTAGCTTTAAGTAGTTTAATTACTCAGGCAAAGAACCCAAGGAAAGAAGTATAGCTTACTAACTTAAAGAGATTGAAAAGATGAGAACATTGCTCTATGATAATAGATCGCCGTACAAATTGTGTATGTAATGAATAAGCAAGTATACGTATCGCAACAGGTAATATAATGATAAGAAAAAATCGTTCCCATGGAGATTATTTTATTTGAAACTAATTTTTAAAACCAAAAAAATTTAAAAACAATTTTTTTGTGTTTTCTATTTTAAGAAGCAAAATTAAAATAACTAAAATTAAATAGAAATAATTAATTAAATAAGTTTTGGTAACTAAGAATATATATGAGAAAATATCTAAGAATACTTAATATCTCAATTTTCTAAATATACGAATCGCTAAAATCCTTCCAACATAATTGTCAATTAAATACATGATCAATTGAATCTAACTTAGCATGTATTCCTCTCTCATACCAATTAAATTGCATACCACTCATTAGGTTCATCAATTATGGATCATATACATAAGAATCATACATCTCTGCCTAAAAACTATGCATGTTATTTAATCAAGACAAACAATTGAAAATATATTTAATTGTGTGTATAGAAAAATTGTTGGCCAAATAATTAATAGCATAAAAATCAGATTAAATAATATAATTAAATTAAAATTATAAATGTGGGAAAAATATTAGATCATCATGTGGTGAAAATTGGGTTTATAAGATCCCTAGATTAATAAATTAATTACACATAATTGTGTTCATAAAAATTGATAAAGAAAAGAGTAGAAGAAGAAATACAATAAATATCTTAAATTATAGTGTTAATCTTCTCTTTAATCTCCACCAAAATTGTATCCCCTTTTGAAATTTTCAATATTTTCCTCTATTTTTAGTTTCAAAAACTGACTAAAATTATTCTAATGATGGCCACTTATGGTTTATGGGGTGATTAAGGGCTTAAATATAGCTTAGGTGTGATCTGGATCATCATATCAGCTTCAGATCAAGCATTGAGATCAAAACAAGAAAAATTGATAGCACCACCCATCATAATTCACTGGGCAAATAGGAGGGCGATGTGTGGCAGGGGAGACCGATCAGAGTCAAAGCTTAGTAAGTCAGATCCACGCGGTGCAATGTGATTCACGAAAATGGATGGCGTGGTAGGCGGTTTGACCGTTCTCTAAACTCAGATTGAACGTCCTGCTGACATGTGGCATATGATTCGTCCTCCTCACATGCGACGTAACGTGATTCACTGTCTTTACTTGCATGGAATTCATATGGCTTAATCAGTCACCTCTTTTTCTTGCATGGCATGATACATGGCAACTCCTGATTGGCCTTATGTTCAAAATTTAAAAAAATCCATAAAATTCCCAAAAACTCCCAAAATTATATTTTTATCCCTTTTCAGTAGAAAGTTTATATTTTAATATTTATGGCTACAAACTAATATTTATTAAATAAAAAAAGTAAATATTAAGTAAAAAAGTGCGCTAATAACTCTACTTTCACAAAGTTATCACACCTCAAACCCAAATATTTGCTTGTCCTCAAGTAAAGCCTAGTATAACTAAATAAAATAACATGGGTAGTATATTTATAAATATATTTATATTAGTATATGCATATTTCATGAAAACTATCTATCTCAAAAGTTGTACAATCCTATGATAAGGAGGTTCACATATTCATCAATCAACGTTCCATCAATAGAAGGATATGCAAGGTTTTTGAAAAATTGATTTGTGTGTGTGTGCTACACATGATATCATCCAATCCACTCATGAAATCAACCTATATGAGTATGCTAATCGATTCAATCTTAGAACAAGTCTCATAAGTCTATTTTTCACATCCTTCTCCACTAATATAAATATGCACTTAGCTAAAGTTCAATAAGGACTTTACATGGTTGTAATGTAACACTTAGGTGGGGGTTGATAAATGAAGACACTTAGGATATTTCCACACCTTAGCCTTTTTTTTCATCATGCACTTTTTAACTACAATTAAGCTTTAACTTGATATTTTAGTGCACCCTCTTTTGTCATTCTTTTCATATTCTCTTATTTCATATCTCTTTTCTCTTCTTTTTTGTAACTTCACAATACCCCTAAACTAATTTTCAATTATATTTTCATTTTATTTAGATAGCTAATTGTGTTGTGAGTTTTGATTCTTTTTTTATAGTGTGCATTAAATTCCACCTTACTCTATAGCATAACACATGATTGCATTTTGTTTCATACAAGCTAAAGGTACAAGTATAAAGGTAATACTTATTGATTAGGCACAAAATGTGGCTTAAAGATACGAAAGGTTCTTTGTTAAGATCAAATGAGTGACTAAAGATATTAAGAATGGTTATCTTGGAAGGCTCAATCGATCCAAATAAAGCCTAAATTGTTTCTCTTGCTAAATACTAATTAAGATTTCGCCTCAAGGGATGATCGAATTGATTCTAAAACTTTGTAGATCTTATCAACTCACATAACTCACTGAAAATTTTCTCTCAATAAGCACACCAAAATCAATCATGAACATGTGCATTAAAATTTGAATCAATCCAATCAAAACTATCAAGCATATCACATGATTAATGTAAATATTTTAAAAAATATGTTACATTACTTATCATAGTCATGATAACCAATTTTTATCATTGATTTTATATATTTCATATCAAGCATGCATGCATTTAGTTTCCATATATTTGTCAATTTCTACCCAAATCATAATTAAAAATATCCTAAAAATAAAAAAACTTCCCTAAAAAACATTCCTAAAAATTTAAAATGCATGGTAAAAATATTAATGTAGAGAATGAAGTTCTCTTTCCAAAACTTAAATTGTACATTTTTCTCAATGTCCACATATAAATATGAAAAGGTAAAAGAAAAGAAAACTCTCTTAAGCATGGCACACCACGCATGTCGCTGAAATGCTCATTCTTGTCATGCCTTTTCTCTCCATATTTATTCACCTACAAAACAAAAATAATGAAAATATAAGTAAAATAATGTCGGGTTACCTCCCAACCAGCATCACGTATAATGTCCTTGACTAGACGGTAATATTACGTCCTGAGGTACATCCCTTTATGTCCATTTAATTTTGAGTTTGCTTGGAGATAATTTGAGTCTGGATTTGTTCAATAATACTTTATGTTCTGGCTCGCAAACATGGTGCTCAATTATCTTCTTATAAGCACTCCACCATAACTCATCCAATTTATGTATTTCCAACATCTTTTTAACCTCTCCATTGGACTTTTTCACTTTCATACTTGACTGGGGTTGGAAGGGTAAAAGTGTGAGGTCTAAACTTGGTGGCTTTTCAATTGATGGTTTGAGGTTAGATCCTATGTCAAAAAATTTCATAATCGCCTTCAATAGATACATGAGAGGCATGTCCTCCAAAAATTACACACAGTCCACAATATCAACCTTTGATTGCATACTTTCAAAGTTAAAACAGGTTGAGTTGTTTTCTGGTGTGTTTATGTCATTATTTACAGCATCATATGTAACAGTCTTAATTTTTATGACTCAATAGATTCTTTTATGTTGTCCCCACATTCAGTAACATTTATCCTTTAGCATTCATTATCACTATCAATTGCAGGGGGTTCAGATTCTTTAAAAATTTTAAACATTACTTGCTCATCTTGCACTCTCACGTATGTTCACCTTTTTTTACATCAATGAGTGCTCTTCTGCTTGCTAAGAATGGACGACCAAGTATAATAGGAATGTCATTGTCCTCTTCCATGTCTAGCACAATGAAGTCCACTGGAAAGATGAATTTGTCTACTTTTACTAGAAAATCTTCTACCATACCCGGAGGTTTCTTAATTGATCCATCTACCATTTGTAATTTTACTGAGGTGGGTTTGGCTTTACCAACCCTCATTCTCTTGAAGACTGATAATGGCATGAGGTTAATGCTAGAACCGAATTCACATAGTGCCTTGCCAAACGGATGTTCCAAATAGTGCAAGGGATGTCAAAACTACCTGTATATTTTATTTTTTTGGGGTATTTTTCTATCAAGGATGGTGCTACAACCTTCCTTCAAAGTTATTGTTTCATGATCTCCAAGCCTCATTTTCTTTGATAGTATATTCTTCATGAATTTGACATAAGACGAAATTTGTTCAAGTGAATCTTCCAATCATATGTTTATGTGCAGCTTCTTGAAGGCTTTCATAAATTTTAAAAACTATGTATCTCATTTTTGCTTTTGTAGTCTTTAAAGGATAGGAATAATGGGTTTTTAATGGTTGTTTTTCTTTGTCTAAATTATTTCATTTTCAATGCTCTCTTTATCCATTATTCTCTACTTATCCTTATTAATTTCATGTTTCTCCTTGTCCTTTTATGTCTTATGTTTCTGCTCTAAATTTTTATCACTCCTTAAGGTTATGGCATTGTACTGGTCTTTACATTCTCTTCTTGGGTTTACAATTTTATCACTTGGAAGTTCACCTTGAGGCCTTTGAATTATAGCCTCAGTAAATTGCCCCATTTAGTTCTCCAAATTTCAAATTGAAGCCTCTTGAGTTGACACTTTTGTATTAAATGATTGGATGAAGTCTTTCATCATCCTTTTTAAAGCATTTGTATTGTCCTCAGTAGATGGCTTCTTCTCTTAGGCTTGTGACTGTTGTGATTGCAGAAAACAAGGTGATGGAAGTGATTGATGGTTGAATTGATACTATCTTGGCTGTTGTTATTACTCCAAGAGAAATTTGGATGTTGTCTTCATCCTAGGTTTATGTGTTCGAATATGGATTATTGTTTTGATTCACATTACCCACATAGAAAACTGATCCAGGATTATTTAGACAATTATCAAACAAATGATCTCTTCCACACAACACACATGACATCATGAATTTTGGACCTCGTTTATACTCACTATCGATTTTTGAGCCTTCAAAAGATTAACCAAAGATGATACTTGAGCTGTAAGTGCTATGATATCATTTACCTCATGCACTCCGACTACTCTTCTTATGGATGTCATTCTATCCATTGCTGATTGATAATTATTGCTAGCCATTTTCTCAAGTAAATCATAAGCTTGATTGTAAGATTTAGCTAGCAAAGCTCCATTAGCATATGCATCACCAATAGTTCTTGTTTGAGCATTGACACCATTGTAAAAGGTCTCCATTTGAATCCAAGAAGGAATACCATGATGAGGACACTTCTTTAGAAATTTCGTTAATCTTTCCCATGTGTCATATAAAGAATCTTCTTCGTATTGTTGGTAGGAAGTAATGTCATTCATAAGCTTGGCATTCTTTGTTGGTGGGAAGTATTTCATCAAGAATTTCTTCGCCAAACCATTCCAAGTTGTAATGGAATTAGGTGGCAAAGAGTTTAGCCAAGCTTGAGCATGATCTCGCAAAGAGTATGGGAACAATCTAAGCCTAAATTCCTCCTTTGTCACACCATTGAACTTAAATAAATCTACTACTTCAATAAACAATCTGAGATGAAGATGAGGATCCTATATATGTTGGTAATCCACTGAATTGTCCAAATGTTTGTAGCATTTGAAACATCACTAGCTTTAACTCAAACAGATTAGCTTGAATGTTTGGCCTTATAATACTTGGATTCAGCCCTTCCAACATAGGTATTTCATATTCATTTATAGCTCTATCTCCATCATACATCAAAATAATTTTATTGTTCAAGTTTAGCTCATTATTGTTTAAGAAGATATATGAGAAACTATCTCAGAATACTTAATCCCCTAATTTTCTAAACATGTGAATCGCTAAAATCCCCCAAATATAATTGTCAATTAATTACATGAACAATTGAATCTAATTTAGCATGTATTCCTTTCTCAAGTAAACTACAAACCATATAGTAATTAATTTAATCACACTCTCATGCCAATTAAATTGCATACTACTCATTAAGTTCACCAATTATGAATCACATACATAAGAATCATACATCTATGCCTAGAAACTATGCATATTATTTAATCAAGACAAACAATTAAAAATCTTTTTAATTTCCTTTATAGAAAAATTGTTGGCAAAACAATTAATAGCATAAAAATTAGATTAAATAATATAATTAAATTAAAATTTTAAATGGGGTAAAATATTATATCATCATATGGTAAAAATTGGGTTTATAAGATCCTAGATTAATAAATTAACTACACATAATTGTGTTTATAAAGCTCATATTTTTCATTAAGGAAGATATAAAAATTGATAAAGAAAATAGTAGAAGAACAAATACAATCAATCTCTTGAATTGTAGTGTTAATCTCCTTTTTAATCTCCACCGAATTTGTATCCCCTCTTGAATTTTCTATATTTTTTTTATCTCTTTTTAGCTTCAAAAACTGACCAAAACTATGCAAATGACAATCCCTAAGGGTTTTTGGGCGTATTAGGTTCTTAAATATAGCTCTAGTATGATCTAGACCGTAAGATCACCTTCAGATCAAGGGTTGAGATCAAAACAAGAAAATCTGACACCGCCAACCAATCACAGCATGACAAGTGTCAAATAGAATTCATTGGGTGAATTAGAGCGAGATGCATGGTAGGCTAGGAAGATCGATCAGAGTCAATGCTCGCAGAGTGAGAGCCATGCGGTGCAATGTGATTCACCAAAATGGATGGCATGGCACATGGGTCGAACGCGACGAGCAATGGAGTTGTAACACGTGGTGGGCGGTTTGACACATGGCACGTGATTCGTCCTCCTCACACATGGCGTAATGTAATTCATTGTTCCTACTTGCGTGGCGTCTGCTTGGCTAGCCCAATTAGGTCATTTCCGCATGGCATGACACGTGGTAGCTCTTAAGTGGCCCTATGTTAAAAATTCATAAAAAATCTATTGAAAGTTTATAAGATATGGACCTAATTAACATAGAGAGGGTGAATAGGTTATTTTTAATTTTTATCAATTTACAACTTAATAACCTAAACAAGGAGACTAGGCATGCAATTGCGTGTAAGAATAAAGTGCGAAAATAAAATAATAACACATGATATTTTTAGGTGGAAACAACCTAGGCTACAACCATGACCTGAGAAGAAAACCACCGATCCATCGCACCACCTAAATTTCCACTATGAAAATCAAATTTTCAAGTACAAACACGATCTTATGCTACCCTCCCTAAGATACTACCCCAATGTACTTTACTTATGAACCCCTCCTCTGTTTTCACAGTTTCTAATATTAACGTGAGCGGTTTCCAAACAAAGATTCCAATAAGTTCCCCACTAACTAGATAGGTTTACGAATTAACTGCAAAAGGATTAGCACAAAAAAAAACTCAAGTGCCCGTGTGTGTTCTATAATGGATTTAATAATGAATAATCCTAACTTGATGATTCAAAATATATGTCACTTAAATTAAATCAACTAGTAAATTTTAAAACAAAAAGATTAAGTATAAATTCAACAAAAATAATTTCTTTGAAATTTAATCATCAAATCAAATAATTATAATCATACAAAAAATTATTTAATTTAAACATATAAAAATCTAATTAAGAAGAAGCTATATAAAGATAAAACATATCAAATAAATTTATTGATACATACCTCTAATATGATATAAATTTAATATTAATGAAAATATTTAATTATTTGTATTCCAATTATTTTGTAACTTTTCTGCCGCCAAATATGTTAGAAAGAACTCAGCCCAGATTAAGATTGTGCCTCGGTAATAAGGTGATTGTGATTATTCCTTTTACTAAAGCCTTTGAGTTTGCATGAATTAATATATATATATATATATAATATTAATTTCCAATTGCTGCACCGTTCTTTTTTTTTTTTTGTGTTTTCTTCTTCAGCAGGTTGCGAATACTTCTATGGATTCATTCGTCAGTTTTTGTTTTTAATTCATCCATACATCAATTCAACCTTAATGCGTCTATATATATATCTTAATGCGTCTATATATAAGGTTAAATATATTTTAGGTTTAATTTTTAAAACCATTAAAAAATTTAATATTATAAAAAAATTATTTTTACAACACATTTTAAAAATATTAAGAGATATCTAAAAAATATCTAAACACATCTTAGAAATCTATCTAAGAGATAACTAATTAATAATTTTATAAATTGATTCAAGTTTAAATAAATATTTTAGCACAAAAAATAATTTCAAATTTATGAGAATGTGCTATTAAATACATAAATAGAATCTTATATGTTATAGTTGTGAAAAATATACCTAAAGCACAATTATCTAGTAATCGAGCATTTGTTCGGTTTTTCTTGATAGACTTGATAGCATGCCTAAAAAAAATTTACAAGTAAATATTTTATCTACGAAAATAGCCAACACTTATAATCCTTACAAATTCCCTCTTTGTTATTTTCGTGTGGCAAAACCTCTCACTAACTATATGACACATATAAAAATAAGATAAAAAATAAAATAAAAATACAATCATGTCCCAGACTCCATAGTTGTACTATCCTATGATCCGGTGAATCCATCTTCGCTGCAACTTGATAAACTTGTAAATAACTGAAATGACATAAACAAAACATATGACAACTTGGCATGAAAACCTCATTGTACATTAGTTCAGTTTACATAGAAATAAGCGAAGTGTAAAAATTAATCATGTAGTGCATGCATTCATACCAATCAAGCTTAACATAAGCCTAAGTAGATATGTTCTCCCCTTATATGTATAACAAAATAAAATATGAAAATGAAACATACTCTCCCACGTTTTGACATACAAGAAGGATAAAACATTAGACAAAGCAATGAAGCTAAAATAAAACATTAGACAAAGCAATGAAGCTAAACTCCTCCTAAAGATAGAGTAATGTAAAATCAGAGTAATGGAAAAGTGCAATGTACTTTAAACTCCCACTAATTTCTATGACTCTCTAACTTAGAAACCAATTAAAAAGATATTAAATAAAAAGAAGATGTAAATGAAAAAAAAATCTAATTAATTTTTTTAAAATTTTTTCATAAATAGCAACATAAGGTATTAAACTCATTTAATCACAAACAAGTACACAACTAATTGAGAACTCATCATTTTTTAACTCTAATTTTGGTTATTTATCATATAAATAAATAAGTAGAGTAGAAGAGGTACACAAGCACACTTTGCGCATATAATGACATATTGACATTTACTTAAAATAGTATATATGTTTAAACTCCACAAATATATCAACTGATTCACTTATGACCAATAAGAAAGACTCAAAAGAAAAAAAAATCACCTATCATGTAAAATTATGATCGAGTATTCAATCTTACAAATAAGATATATCTACTAAGAGAGGACTTAAATATTTTTATTTATTTTATATATGAGGTAAATGATATATTTTTAACCTCTATTGGCTCTTTCTTTTTGTGCATTCAAAGTACAAGATTTATAAGTAGTCACTTTTTGCATTCCTTCTTCTTTTTATTTTTTTGCATAAGTCATAAACCTAGCATGATGACTTTCACACTAGTTGTGTGATAGTCCTCTCCTCTCACTATGGTAGCTTCACACATCATAGTAGGTAGCCCTCTCAATACTAGATGCTCCATACGGTAATTTTAGTAAGCAAAAAATAGAACTCAACATAATTTTACAGTCAAGATTAGTTGAAGTCCTAGGATCTTTCAAGAGAATTTATAAACTTCAAGCATAACATATGTGTGTGTTTATGAGAGTATGAATAAGTTCATGTCAACATCGATCATCACATGTACAAGAATATATATGTGCATAAGTCAAAATTTTATAATAATTTATACAATAAATATCAAAATGAGTCGAGTCACTAAAAATGAGGTTATGTATATGTAAGTATTAAATAATTCCAATACCATGTTGGGAAGATAAGGATTCTAATTCTCTATTTTTTGGTTTAATTAATAAATAAATAAAGACAATAAAGATTGCTCACCTAGGGTCATTTAAGAACTCTAACAAAAATACCTAGATGAAGGAATAAAAGACAGTCAAGTGACCAGGAAAAAACAACCTCTCCTAACCCACATTTTCTTGCATTTTGGTTTCTCTATATCATTGGGTTGTGACTCAACAAACTTAGGTTTCATAGGTGTGTTCTTGGACTTAGATGTACTTTTCTCATTCATTCCAAATGAAGATGCAGTATGCATAATAGGATGATGATAATTAGTCCTAGCATTAAAAGTACTGAATTTTACTTCCCTCTTTAAACCTAAGACTTCATGCTTCCTAGTAGAATTTTTGAACAGATTATTATAATTTTCATTCATCCTTGAATATGATGTATCATGCATAGATGGATGATGCTTATGGGTCCTACTATATGAAACATGGAAAGAACAATTAAGTTCAAGAGCATTCCTCAAAAATCTACATTTTGGTCGTATATATTCTTTCCTACCACAATGATGACAAACAGGCACAAACTTAACAATTTTTTCTACCATAGGTGTAATAGTTCTTTGTGCATAAGTAGTAACAATAGGAGTAGAGTTTAAGCGCCTTACAAATGTGGTCTTTGATGTTGAAAGTGTGGAACTCTCATCCTTATAACCAAAGCCATGTGTGTCACCATGTGACTTACCAATGCTCAATATTTTATCCAATTGTTGAGCTCCAATGGTAAGTCTCTCCACAACTTCACATGATTCTTTGAGCTCTTGTACTTATTTTTTATTATCTTCAACAAGCTTATTATTTTCTTCTTTCAAACCTATAAGACTCAAATTCAAAGCATTATTTTGTTCTTTCAAAATATTATTCGCTTCTTTTAATTTATTAGAAAATTTTTATATGTGATGAACGAAAATCGGCATCGCCAATTCTCGCAAATACTTTGGTTTTAATATTTGTAAAACTCTCGCAAGTGCACGAATCATTTCGTAGAAAATGATAAGTATACTCCCAAGGTCGATCTAAGGAAGGAATGTATGTGGTTTTTAATTTATTATTCAAACTTTTAAAAACGAAATTAAATCCTAAACATCCTGTCACGATATTTTGGGGTTTTGTGTTTTTAATCTAATAACAGAAAATTAAACATAGATTCAATAAACATTCATGCAAATTTTATCTTTTATAAATAGTGGAGTATTTATGGATATAATAACTAAGTTAATTATGCTTGCTCGTATTATCTAGGTTATTAAAGATATGAATTGATATTTATTGATTCTCCCTTTTTTGTATGAATACCACCTTTGGTGGGTTAGATATTCTTTGTTAACTAAACAAATCAATTAACACCTATGGGTGGGGTTGATAACTAATTTGGTTAATTAAATTAATTCCTTTTTCTAAGAGATTGAAAATGAACTATTTAAATGCCACCTTTGGTGGGTTTAGACACTTTAAACTTTATTCAAGGTGTCCAAATTAAAACCTAAGAATTTAGTTATCCTAGTACTAACTCTTCAAGTTTTAAAACCAAGATCAAAACATGTTGTCAATACATTTTCTCGTGATAATAATTCTTATAAAACTTTTGAAATAGAGCTTCACTCTAACTACCTGGCGATTGTATCAACAAATAAAAGAGCACTACTCTAAATTAGGCCAGGATAACTAAACCTTAAAATCTAATTTTCGATTTAAGTTTGTAATGAAAAATAATATATTTCTCTCTAACATTCTTAATATAAAATCTTGAATAAAATAAAATCAATTCATTTTAGAGATTTTTACCTAGTTAATATTTCTGGCATTAACAACGTTATTATTATATCATTTTCACAAACATAGCACAGTTAAATTTAATCACAGACAAATTAAATATAACATGTAAGAATAAAGCATAAAAAATAACTCAGAGAAAATAAAATCCTTACGGTACTTGACGCTATTCCTAGTTGCTAGAAAAACTCCGTTGAATTTGCACTCCCCTTTATTGAATCAAAAAGCTTAAATATTACAAAATCATAAGTAGTTCTTCCCAAAGAAGGAAAAACACTAAAACTAAGAGAAACTAGCTAAAACATAAGAAAATCTAAAAAAAACTAAAAACTAAGAAATGGAGAGAAAGAAAGAAGAGAGATATGTGGTTTTGAGGTGTCTTTGAAGTGAATGGAAGAGTATTTATAGTGAGGATGGAGAGAAAAAATGAGTAAAAAATGTTAAAAAAATATAAAAAAAATAAAAACGGTAGTGGACATGCTGAGGTCATCAATGACGCCAAGATGACGACGTCATAGTGTCAGCTGCACGTGAAAAATGGGTCAAAAACGCTGGGCCATGGCTCACTGGCACGCCGCCGCGTGCATGAACGATAACCTGCCGCCAGCGAGCGGCGCTGCATGAACAGCTTAACCCTCACAAGAAGGTCCGCGCATGAACAGATAACCCACGCGCAGTTGCCGCCGCAAAACGAGTGAACCCGCTTTACAATATGCGATGAACGAAGATCACAGCGCCGCGCATGAACAAGACTTCGCTGCTTCTTGTACGTACAGCCACGATACGCGCTGCGCGTTTAAGGCATGAGTCAAGCCACAGTAAGGCATGGCACAAGGCTTTTTCTCGCTTTTTGACATTTTTGACCTTTTCCACCCATTTTGTCCAATTTTTTCCATGTTTGCTGACCTTTTTCCACTTATTTATTAATTTATTTGTGATGTATTGCTTCAAGTATTCTTCTTTGAGTCTTTAAATTGTGTTTTTAAGCCAAAATACCTGAAAAACAATAAAAATACCCGTGATTCCGAAAAAGACAAATTTATATAAATATATGATAAAACATATAAATATATATATTTTTAATCAATTAATGTGCATAAAATCATGGTTATTTTAGTGCTTTTTGAGCACTCATCAATATGCCTCAAGTTATTCATTTAATTTTTCTATTTTTGTTTTTAAACTATTATTCTTTTATATGGCTCTAATACATTTAGAACCTAATTCTTTAGAACTTTTAACATTATATTTAGAGAGAAAAGAAGAATCAAGTTCTTTATCATTTGAGCTATAATTCTCAATAAAATGATCTATAATAAAAATCTGTAGGACTAACACTAAGTGTATCTAGTGTTGGCTCTGATACCAATTGAAAGTTTATAAGATATAGACCTAATTAACACAGGGGAGGGTGAATAGGTTATTTTTAATTTTTATCAATTTATAACTTAATAACCTAAACAAGGTGGTTAGGCATGTAATCACGTGTAAGAATAAAGTGAGGAAATAAAATAATAACACATGATACTTTTATGTGAAAACAGCTTAGGCCACATTTCTTTCTTTTCTTCATCCATTTCTATTTGATTCTGTTTAATTTGTCTTGATTCCAATCAATCAGAAATAATTGAAAAATAACTCTTACGATTCTAATTCCTAAATTGATTCTTTTTTTAGTATGAATCCCGATATCCATTGAAAGAACGAATCAATGAAAAAAAAAGCTTTGCAAAACGGTCTATAAAAAATTTGATACGGTTTGATTCCTAAACTCAATTAGTAGGACTTCTAGAGCCCACTTCTTCCCCATACTACAAGTGAAAGGGAAAATGTAAAGACTACCATTAAAGCAGCCCAAGCGAGACTTACTATATCCATGTAAATTATGTCCTCTATCTCTATCAATATGAAGAAATTATTCAATTCTTGTTCACTAATAATAGTAAAATAACCAGCGTAGAGTAAAAAAGGAATAAGGAATTCTAACTTAACATCGTTGATGAAAGAATCCAATTCTAACAGGTTCTTATAAAATTTCGAGTAGAATCGGATAAAGATTAAACACACGCAAAATTCGTGGGGGATGCTTTTGAAGTATCAAAGGAATGTTACTAACATGTAGGAATAATAAGACCCATTTTTTTGTTACCTTTCATTACAGTCTTTGATTGGACCTATGAAAAAATCGAAGGCGTTCTATTACGTTCTTGACTCGAAGTTACTGAAAGATCAAAATTAATTTGATTTCTACCTATCTAATTTAGAATAACTAATTTTGAATAATAATATATAAAAAACTATATAACTAAAATAAGTGTTAAATAGAAAAGAAATAAGTAAAAGACAATTTTCCATTTAATCGAATTAAAATGGAATGAATGCCGGAGTATTCAAAGACTTTCAGGAGTATGTATACAAAACATCTCTCGTCCCCTATGCAAGAGAGAATAAAATTGAATTAGATTATCCCTCCGGCTATCCAATAATTTGTAGACACTCCATTAGTAGGAGAAGGGCTATCGTATCAAGATTTATTAGTTTTTTTTTCACTACTAGTGAAACCCTAGCGCAAGTATTTACAGCATTTTAGAAAACCCCGAATGCTTATAATCAAGCAAATACCAAGAGTCCCTTTCTTCCACTTACTTCTGGTGGAAAAAAATTGTCAAGTTATATCATAAAATTAGGATAAGGCATTTCGATTATTTTGTTGATCAGGCGACACCCGGATTTGAACTGGGGAAACGAGGATTTGCAGTCCCCCGCCTTATCGCTCGGCCATGCCGCCAAAACGATACAAAATATATAAAAAAATTACCCTTACCCTTTTTTATTGTACTTAGATTCTATTTTGAATCCCGTTTTCCTTAATCCCTTGTCTAAAAGAAATCTTTTTTTTTGTTTGGATCCACCCCCCCGGTTCATTGTATAGTATCTTAAAACACACAATATCTCAAAACTTTCCTTGTATTTTCTATTGAAAAACCACATTTTGTTTTTCAGTCACAAAAATGAATTACAAATGAGTACAAATTTGAACCATTAACTATGTTAATGTGACTTCACGAACGATTCTTGAATTTGAATCTAAAATTGCATTTCCCTAATGATATAAGAAAATCAAAATTAATACATAACTAATCTATCTCAATTTTGTTTTTTTCAATAAAAAAAGCCTTCTCAATTTCAATTATAACAGCATTTATAGGTATATGTAAACCCCATAACATAAACTTAAATTGTTACACAGATATAGATAATCTGATATCTTATCTATATATGATGCCTATAGGTGAAACTAATTTTCAGGAAATTTTCGTGCTTCCATTTTTAAAATTAATCATTCCATTCAATGAAATAGATTGAATATAGAAAATCGAAATTTTGATAGAGCCGGACAGGTACTTGTCCCGAATAAAGCTATAATAAAAAAAAAGAAGGGATGCCCGTAGTCTATATCCTATAGTCTATATATAGTTATAATATAGTATAACTAAGATATCTAGTTATATATGTGCATGTTTAATACAACTTTTTGACACATTTCAATCATATTCTACGAATTCCATTAAAGAAATAAGTAAAAATATCTCCCTTCTCTACGAATTACTTTTTGAAGAATGGAATCCATGAAAAGGTTAAATACTCAAAAATCCATTCTATATTTTTTTTTGGATTATTATGTCTTTATCTAATTATCTTATTCAAAATATAAAATCCCGAATCCATTTCCATTTATAAGCCTTGCGAGCTACCAAGCGGCTCTACCCCGCGATGAAGAGAAGAACCAGAAGCTAATGGGCTATTAGTTCAAGGTTATGAGCCTTGCGAGCTACCAAGCTGCTCTACCCCGCGATGAAGAGAAGAACCAGAAGCTAATGGGCAAACAAGGATTGAATGCGCCCCTCTACCGTATCTGTATAAATAGAATAGCCCATTTATACAAAATGGTAAAGAGGCCCCTCTATGATCAGAGATCATAGAAGTGAATAGAAAAATGAAAGGATATCTTAATCCTTACCAAATGGATCTTGTTGCTCCGGGCAACAAGCATGCATGAACCATTATACGAAGTATATTTCCGGATAGTCCAAAGTCTCGATAGTTGGCTCTCGGCCTTCTGGTCGAAAAACAACATCGATGAAGCCGTGTAGGTGCACTATTACGTGGTAGAGATTGTAACGTTCCATGAATTTCCCATTTTTCACTCAATGACGGCACTTTGCTTATTTCTTTTTTTGAGGATCTACGAATCAAATGATATTTTTGTTCCAATTTTTGCATCTTCTTCTCCCTCTGAATCAAACTTTTTCTTGCCATAATGGTTCAATTCCTATTAGTTTCAATAATACAAGTCGGATCCTAGATGTAGAAATATAAGAAGGCAAATCCCTCTCTCCATTGAAAGAAATGATATTATCAAGGATATAAGACATAAAATAAAGAATGAACCAAATTTGCCTGATGTAGAGCCAATCAAGAAAGCCGCATAAGTAAATATATAACCTACAGAAAAGTGGGCTAACCCCACCAATCTTTCTTGCACAATGGAAAGAGCCACATGTTTATCTCTCCATTGAATCAAATTAGCCAAAGGTGTTTGATAACTGTATTTTTTTACAGTTATTAGCATCAATTTTAGTAGTGATAATTGCTATGTTCGTTTAATATTCATTAATTTTTGTTAAATAAATTAATATTTTCCTTTTATTTGCTAAAAATACATTTTTAATAAAATTAAATAATTTGTATCGAAAATGTACTTAATTTCGTATTTTTGTCCACAAATATAATTTATGATAATATAGTTTCTTAATTACAATTTATATAAATCGAAAATATAATTTAAATTAAATTTGGGCTTAATTATAATTATTAAAAGTTAAAAATTTAATTTAAAATTAATAAAGGGCTAAACTGTAATTTAAGAAAGTTTAAAATGTAATTTGAAATATATACGGGTGAAAATATAATTAATAAAAGTTTAGTTTTCACAAGAAAGAAGAATGCCACGCGCAATATTACACTCGACAAACGTGGACCGTCCGATCAACGATTCTACGGCTCGTATTCGCACGTGCTCATCAAACCCGACTGGGCGAGAGCCGGGTGCAGAGACAACTTCTTCGCGCGGCCGGCGTGCGCCGACAAATGGTCCCACGTGTCGCGCAGCCCGGCCGTAAATGGGGCCCCACAATGCCGGCCGCGCAGATTCCCCCGAGGAGATCGCCGACCGCTGATCGCATCGACGGCCCGCATTGAAGCCGCGTCCATCCAAGCCGCCGCGCACCGAGCCGCCACGTGGACAATCCCGCGTGACGCTGGCCCATACAAGCCGGCGTGCATCTTCGTGTTTGCTGCACAAGACCGCCACGTGTCCCACGAATATTTGTTAACCAGACGCCGACACGTGGCTATTTACAATGCACGCGACCGCGCCGGATCAAGACCCGTTTCCACCGCCGCTTCGCCGCGCGCCAATCCCATGCTGCCGTTCCTACGTGCAAGCCACAGACCCACGACGTGCCGCCACGTGGCCTTTGGAAATCTTTCGCCGAATCGTACGCCGACACGTAACGGCGGCACCGTTTCACGCGTAAATTAAATAAGATTTTCGATACAAATTGGGATACGCGTGATTTTATTTTTTCGATAAAAATTAATTACGTTGTTTTTCGATAAAAAAAATAAAATAAAAATGTAATATTTTAGATGTATTTTTTAGCTATAAATAGAGATATTTTTTAGTTGGGAAAAGTTTTTTTTTTGGTTGGAAAAGAGTTTTCAGGTAGTTTAGAAATTTTGTAAGGTTCTTGCTTTGACAAACAGAATACGTAAGCTATTTTTTGGCTTTTTTGTCAGAGCTCGCGTGTGCCAAATATTTTCGTTTTCTTGATTTTTTAATTTTCCTTATTTTTCATCTTATTTTTCCGAATTGTAATTTTAATTTTAATTTTATGAAGTAATTTAATTTTTCTGTGGTCATTTTGGATCTAAATTTATTAAGCTTTAATTTTAATTATTTTTTGTTATAGATTTATAAGACGTTCTGATTTGTTCGTTCTATTTTGTGCTTAATGCTTTTTTATTATTTACGAATTTTATCAAAACGATTTCATGGGCATAAAAATAAACTCGAGAAAGGCATTTTTTGCGGTATATTGCTCTTAAATAGAATGACATGTATGACTTAAGGATAGAATATACCCTAATTGTACAGGCCATTCGAGAA
Source organism: Hippophae rhamnoides (assembly GCA_033030585.1). Taxonomy (NCBI): domain Eukaryota; kingdom Viridiplantae; phylum Streptophyta; class Magnoliopsida; order Rosales; family Elaeagnaceae; genus Hippophae; species Hippophae rhamnoides. The sequence continues at coordinate 43,357,812 of CM065438.1, read as the reverse complement.
CTTAGAACTTAATTTAATCTTATTCAATTTAATTCTCATAGAGATATAGTGAATTAATTTAACGAGGTGTTTGTACGAGCTCTAAGAGATGTATGAATAAAAAAAGAAGTTTTCATTGACAAATTAAATGTACTAAAAATATAAATCCAAAGAAAATAATATGATTGTAAGGATTAGTTTGGTGAAAAATTGCAATCCTAGAGTTCTTTATTTTCTTTTTACCTTTTTTTCATATCAACGATTATTTTGGATAAAACTAGAGAGAAATAATTTTAGTACTCAACAAACTATAGTAACAAATCACCGTGGGATCGATCTTTACTTATAAATGTTATTATCGACCGTATACTTGCACGAAGTTCGTGTTGAAAACACGCAACAAGTTTTTACGCACTAAGCTGTGGGATTTGTTTTACTATTTTCATTTGTTGATATTAATACCATCAATTGTTTAATTCAAAAAATTTGTTTTTTTATCAAGCTTGTGTAATTTATTTTTCAATTTTCTCGTAAGTTGAGATTTTGTTTGCCCCAAAAAATTTAAGCTCACATAAAGAAAAAAAATATATATATATATATATATTTATTTTTCTTTATGTGAGCTAAAATTTTGTGTGTCAAACAAAATCTCAACTTACGAGAAAATTGAAAAATAAATTACACAAGCAACAATAAAAAAAAACAATTTTTTTTTTGAATTAAAACCAGATTGATTGGTATTAGTGTTCGTTCATGAGCCCATGCTAAAGTTTCAATCAATTCCTGCCAATATCCACGCCAAGAAATTAAGAACATAAATCCAGTAGCCCAAACAAGATTTCCAAATAAGAACATCCACGTACAGACCGATAAACTATTCATACTAAAAGGGTTATATCCATTGATAAGTTGTGAAGAATTTAACCATAGATAATCTCTTAACCATCCCATCAAATAAGTGGAAGACTCATTAAACTGTGAAACGTTACCCTGCCATAATGTGATGTGTTTCCAATGCCAATAAAAAGTCACCCATCCAATGGTGTTTAACATCCAGAAAACCGCCAAATAAAATACGTCCCAAGCCGAAATATCACAAGTACCTCCTCGTCCCGGACCATCGCAAGGAAAACTATAACCAAAATCCTTTTTATCCGACATTAACTTGGAACCACGTGCATCTAAAGCCCCTTTTACCAAAATCAATGTAGTTGTATGTAAACCTAAAGTAATAGCATGATGAACCAAGAAATCTCCAGGTCCTATTGTTAAGAATAGTGAATTACTATTCTCATTAATAGCATTTAACCAACCTGGCAACCATATGCTTCGACCTGCATTGAACACCGGACCATTCGTTGAAGATAAAAGTACATCGAACCCATATGAAGTTTTACCATGAGCGGATTGTATCCATTGGGCGAATATAGGTTCGATAAATTTTTTTTTCTCCGGAGTACCAAAAGCAAGCATGACATCATTATGAACATAAAGTCCTAAAGTATGGAACCCCAAAAAGAGGCTGGCCCAACTTAAATAGGATATGATAGCTTTTTTATGGTCTAACATTCTTGCCAATACATTATCCTCATTATGTTCCGGATTGTAATCTCTAATAAAAAATATAGCTCCATGAGCAAAAGCTCCTATCATGATGAATCCTGCGATGTATTGGTGATGAGTATATAAAGCAGCTTGAGTAGTAAAGTCTTGTGCTATGAACGCATAAGCGGGTAAAGAGTACATATGTTGAGCGACCAAATAAGTAATAACCCCTAAAGAGGCTAGAGCAATGCCTAATTGAAAATGAATAGAATTATTGATTTTGTCATAAAGACCCTTATGTCCATGCCCCAATCGCCCCCTGGTGGAATATGTGCTTCTAAAAGATTTTTTACACTGTGCCCAATCCCGAAATTAGTTCTATACATATGACCAGCAATAAGAAAAAGAAATGCAATAGCTAAATGATGGTTAGCAATATCAATCAGCCATAAACTTTGCGTTTGTGGATGGAATCCCCCGAGAAGGGTTAGAATCGTAGTTCCTGCTCCTTGGGAGGTCCCAAATAAATGACTGCTTGAATCAGGGTTTTGAGCATAAAGATTCCACTGACCTGTAAAAAAAGGTCCTAGTCCTTGGGGATGCGGTAATACATCTAAGAAATTATTCCATCGAACGTATTCCCCCCTGGATGCAGGAATAGCGACATGAACTAAATGTCCTTTCCAAGCCAAGGAGCTTACTCCAAATAGTCCTGATAAATGATGATTGAGACGAGATTCGGCATTTTTAAACCACGAAACACTCGGTTTCCATTTCGGTTGTAGGTGTAACCCACCCGCTATTAAAGATATGGCAGAAACAAATAATAGAAAAAGGGCTCCAGTATAAGGATCCCCATTAGTACGTAAACCGATTGTATACCACCACTGATAAACACCAGAATAAGCAATATTCATCACAAGAAAGCACCCCCCAAGTAAAAGCTTAAACAACGAGTTGACCAAAATGAGGATGCTAAATTGCATGAGCAATCAGTCTTACGTGTAAAGGATCTTGTACCCATGCCTCAAAGTTTCCTTGCCAAGCTACATGAAACAAATTTCCGGAAGTCCATAGAAAAATTATTGCTAATTGACCAAAATGGGAAGCAAAAATATTCTGATAAAGACGTTCCTCAATAATATCATCATGACTCTCGAAGTCATGTGCGGTAGCAATACCAAACCAAATACGACGAGTAGTGGGGTCCTGAGCTAAGCCTTGGCTAAACCTTGGAAATCTTAATGCCATAATGCCTTTCAAATCCTCCTAGCCATTATCCTACTGC